>CAUYRH010070534.1:0-98517 GCA_963574655.1 Perodicticus potto
GCTGCAACCAAAAAATGGCCGGGCGTTGTGGCGGACGCCTATAGTCCCAGCTACTTGGGAGGCGGAGGCAGGAGACTCGCTTGAGCCTAGGAATTGGAGGTTGCTGTGAGCTGTGATGCCACAGCACTCTATCCAGGGTGATAGCTTGAGGCTCTGCCTCAAAAAAAAAAAAAAAAAAAAAAAGATGCTTCCCTCCTTTTCATCCTCCATGGGGAGCAGGGAGACCTGCCTGAAGAACAAGGCCCACATGTATATCTGTGGTAGAAAGATCACTGATAGGAGGACCAGAGAAGGGCTGCCAGTGGGCACACCCCAAATACCCTTTCCCAAAAGGCTCCAGCCCAGAAATGGCTTCTGCTGCCCTCTAATGAGGGAGAGGCTTGCTGGAGCCCCACCAACCTGGCTCCCCTAAAGGTAAGGGGTGTGTGCCCACTGCCTTTTTGTTCTCCTGAGGTCTCATGCTTCATCTCCTGCAGGCTCTAAAACTCAACTTTCTCTTTTTTCAGGGATCCTGACTAATTTCCTGACCACCATACTCCATCTCATGGTCTCCTCAGTTTCCTTTGTTGCTTGTGTTCTGATTCTGGTACCCTGGTTCCTGGCCCTGCCAGAGTTCTGGTTCCGGAAGGCTCCTCTCAGGTACCTTGGGCCTACCTCCCATCTGGGCATAAGGCAAAGCTGAAGACATGGGCAAGAGCATCCCCCAATACCTGAAGCAACTGGACATCCGCAAAAGTATAGTGAGCCTGGCTACGGGCGCTGGGGCCATCTACCTGCTCTACAAGGCCGTCAAGGCCGGCATGAAATGCCAACCACCCCTCTGTAGCAACTCGCCCATCTGTATCGCCCGTGAGTGTCCGGGCCCTGGGGAGAGGGCTCTGCCCCAGGAGGCACCTGCTCCCGAGGCCTCTGATGTGGGCGGGCCCAAAGGTGACTCCTCCAAGTTCCTCTGTCCTTCCTTTTCTCTTCTTCATTTTCCTCAAGCCCACCCTGCAGTGCCCTAGGCAAGGCCCTGCTAGAGATGCTAGTTCAGGGTCCCTGGATCTCATTCAAATGGATACTCAGACTCATCTGGCAAGTCTCCAAATACCACATTTACTCCAGCTCCCAGGATTCCACTTCTTGGAAACTTGGCATCAGCAGCTCCCCCATCCCTTTCCTGCCCCAGGAAGTGGAGACTTTAAGGAAAGGGAAAATTGGAGGACCTACATGCCCAGAGCTTCCATTAAGCCTGTATGTTTCTTTTGTGCAAGTGGGGAAAGCTGCCCCTTCTGCGAGACTCTTTGTTGCCATCTGCTGGAAGGTCATTACTATATGCTTGTTTTAGTGAAACACTAATTGTTAGTGCCATATTTTGATAAATGGTTACAGTAAACAGACAAATCTATGACCGTATATTATGGACAATATAAAATTAGATGTGGTCCTGTGTGCAGTACATGCCTCATTCAATTGTACGTGGTGGTCCTGCATATAGTGAGAAGGCTTCTTTTCAAAAGAGGCAAGGCAGCATTGTCCCCAGGTCCCTGCCCCTGCTTCCCAACCCCATTCTTTCATTACTTCTGAGTCTACAGCCTGAACTGGGCTGGGTGGCTGTCTAGGCCTGGCAATCGAGCGAGAGCGTCACGGGCGGGACTCAGGTGAGCTCCGGAGGCTCCTCAACTCTTTGGAGTGCAAACACGATGAGTACGCCAAGAGCATGATCCTGCACAGCATCACTCGCTGTGTGTACTTGCTGGAGGCTGAGGTGAGGGAAGGGAAGCAGGAGGCCCCTCCTAGCCAACCTAGTCCCTGGGGGTTACAGCTGATCCCTATCCCTGGCCTGGCCAGACAGTGTCCTGGGACCTGTCTCTCCTTGGCTGATGGTGGGAAGGGTATACTGAGGGATTGCGATGACATGGGGGGGGGCAGTGGGCCCAGGACTCCCTCTTTTCCTGCCTCTTCTATCTGTCCCCACATGCTCCAGGCCTCTGCTTGTACTACCGATGACATCAGTTTGATAGGCTCCATGCTGGATGACAAGGACAACAGTGTCAAAATCCAAGCTCTGAACACACTTAAAGCTTTTTCTGGCATCAGAAAATTCAGGCTCAAAATCCAGGTGAGTGCAGGGCCCAGTGGTGGAGCACAGCACACAGAATGTCCATAGAACTTGAGTCCTTGAATTAGCACAGGATTAGCGCTCATGTTCCAGAAGTTTGTTTGGATCTTAGTTTGTAACCTATAAAAAATTAGGAAGATAGTAGTCAGATTCCCAGCAGGGTCATGAAAGCCTTTGTCTCTCCGGAGGAAACTGGACCTAGGGTGGTATCTCTGAACCTCAAAGAATGGAAAGCCCCCCAAGGATCTTTCTGACACCAACCAATTGTCAGTGTCAGCTGAGGGTCCACCAGTAACTATCCATGGTTAGCACAGACCCCACAGGGTAAGTCTTATGGGACTGCGCCCACTTCAGATGCCAATAGCAAGTCTGACTTCTGACAACAGCTATGAATTCAGGGGTTCACACAACTGCCTTTTTTGATTTGATAACTTTCTAACATGACTGACATAACTCAGAAAGATACTTTACATTTACCAGTTTATTATAAAGGACATGAATCAGGAACAGCCAGATAAATAGGGCAAGGGATGGGGGAAAGGGCCCAGAGCTTCCAGGCCCTCTCCGTGCACATCCCCTACCCCCCAGCATCTCCTGGAAGCTCTCTTGAATCTCATTGGCTGGAGGTTTTTATGGTGGTTTCATCATGTAGACAAGGTTAATTAAATCAGCCATTGGCAATTGATCTTAATTTCTAGCCCAGTGGTTCTCTACCTTCCTAATACCGCAACCGTTTAATACAGTCCAAAGGGGTCACAACCCACAGGTTGAGAACTGTGGTTCTAGCCCCTCTCCCTTCCCAAAGGTTGGGGATTGAAAATCCCAAACCTCTAATCAGACCTTGGTCTTTCTGGTGACCAACCCCTACCCTGAAGCTACCTGAGGACCCTCCAAGAGTCACCTCATTGGCATAAACTCTGGTGTGACCAAAAAGGTTAAGAATTAACAAGACACTACTATCAATCAGGACTTCTGAAGAGTTTTAGGAGCTCTGTTCCTGGAAAGACAAAGATTTAAAAGTATATTATTATACCACATCCCTCATGCCTGTGTTGGTTAGAGGCTGGTGACTAGACCACAGATAATTTCACCACCACCCTGTAGAAGAAATGTTAAATCACTAGATGGCACTTCCCCCCATTTCCTACTATAATGCCCCCAGACTCACCTGTTTCTAAGCCCGTCCTCCTTGTTTGCTTTCCTGCTGGTGCCCGGAGAACATGGCTTTCTCCCTGTCTCTGGGTAGTGCTAGTCTCAGTCCTGCACCCCATCCCTCTTTATCCCCTCTGCCCCAGGTACCCTCCCAGGCTTCTTCCTGTCAGCTCCAATACCTCCCATCTTATAAGGAAAACCAGGAAAACCTTTTCCTTGACCTAGTCTCACCCTAGAAAACTGTCTATATCTCCCAAATTAAAAAAGTAAAATATCTGTCTGGCATGGTGGCTCATGCCTATAATTCTAGCACTCTGGGGGGCCAGAGCAGGAGGATCTCAAGCTCAGGAGTTTAAGATCAGTCTGAACTAAAGTGAGATCATCTAAAATAGAAGAAGTTAGCTGGGTATTGTGGCAGGCACATGTAGTCCCAGCTACTCAGGAGGCTAAGGCAGAAGGGTCATTAAACTCAGGAGTTTGAGGTTGCTGTGAGCTATGGTAATGCCATGGCACTCTATCCTGGGCAACAGAGGACAACTCAATCTCAATTTAAAAAAAAAAGGAAAATACCTAAAACAAATCTGTATGTGTAAAGTAGAAAGAATAGCAATAAAACAAAACATGCATCACCAGACCCAGGCAAAGATATAGATACCCCCAGAAAGCCCCCCGCCACCAATCTTAACTGCCTCCCCCACCAGAGACCATTATTGCCCTGCATTTTGTTTATCAGTTCTGGGATTTTCTTTGTAGTTTTACCATATATGCGTATGTCCCTGTATATTCTAGCAGGGCCAGGCAGATAACGAATAGGTTAAATGTAGCCTGGGATGTTTTAAGTGTACTCAGGAGTAGGCGGTTTGTATTCTGCGGTTTGCTTTTTTTCGTCCAACATCTCACCTTACTGGGCAACTCTGTTTCCTTTTTTTTCACTGTTCCATAGTATTTTGTTTTATGAAAAACGAACCATTGGCCCATTGGTAGGCATTTGTGTTGTTTCCAGGTGCTTGCTGCACCCACTCCATGCCATGAACATTGTTGGGTACATCTTCCTCATGTACCTGGGAGAGTTCCTGTAGGGTGGGTGTGCAGGAGTAGGATGGCTTGGTCAAAGGGTGTTACCCAACTTTTCCAGAAGGGTTGTACTAATCTATACCCACCCCTGTATGAGTGTTCTTGCTGTGTTGTACTCTCACCAACACCTGATAGTGTCTCACTTTTAAATTTTTTGCAAATTTTTCCCCGCATTTTTTTGGGGGAAGTTTCTTTATATGTGCCCCCTAAATATGTACAATTATGATATATCAATTAGAAAATACAAAAATAAAAAATAAAAACAGATTGAGCCGCTGGGTGTGGTAGCTCATGCCTATAATCCTAGCACTCTGGGAGGTCCAAGTGGGTGGGTTGCTTGAACTCAGGAGTTCCAGAACAGCCTGAGCAAAAGTGAGACCCTGTCTCTAAAAATAGAGACATTGCAGTGGGCGCCTGTAGTCCCAGCTACTCAAGCAGCTAAGGCAAGCGGATTGCTTGAGCACAAGAGTTTGAGGTTGCTGTGAGCTATGACCCCATGGCACTCTATCAAGGGTGAGAAAGTAAGACTCTGTCTCAAAAAACAAAAACAGATTGAGAAGCAAACAAAAAGTCTCTAGATCTCCTCTTGCTGATGGCTCCCTTAGCTCCTCAGTTTCTCTAAAGCTGTGATTCTCAAGTATGTCAGAACAGCTTGAAAAGCTGGTTGAAAGCAGAAATTTGGGTGGTGCCTGTAGCTCAGTGAGTAGGGCACTGGCCATATACACCTAGATTGGCAGGTTCGAACCTGGCCCAGGCCAGCTAAAACAACAACAACCAAAAAATAGCTGGGTGTTGTGGCGGATGCCTGTAGTCCCAGCTATTTGGGAGGCTGAGGCAAGAGAATCGCTTGAGCCCAAGAGTTTGAGGTTGCTGACGCCACAGCACTCTACCCAGGGTGACAGCTTGAGACTCTGTCTCAAAAAACAACAACAACAAAACAGAAATTTGGGGGGCCATACCTAGAGTGTTTAGTTCAACCGGGGAGCGTGTTTTTCACAAGCCTCCCAGGGAATTCTGATGCAGGTGGCCTGATGCTTACTGTTCGTTTGTTCCAGTGTCTGTACCTTGAGCACCTGACCCCTGTTTTCTTTCCAGGTTAAAAGTAGTTACTCCCTGATCTCAATTTCCATCCAGATGTGCTCTTCTGGATCTCTGAAGCCTGAGGGCTCCCCTCACGTCTTCCCCATGGCCAGCTGCTACTGGACATATCCACTGACCCAACACATTCTAAGGGGAGCTCACTCTATTACCCTAAGTCATACCATGCTCTCCAGAGGTCTCTTGTGTCATCAGCCCTCTGTCCTTTGGCCTCGAGGCTCTCAGCATGAAGTGTGTAATTGGTGGTGGGCTACACCTCCCTGCCCTAAACCCAATCACTTAACACTGTGTGCTTTATATTCTTCCATGTCTTGCCCTGCCACCTGCTGCTCCCTGTTCCTGAAATGCAGGCCCAGACTTGCTGAGTCTAACCCTCAGTTTTCAGCAGACGGTGAAAGGTGGAGGAAGAGCAGGATACTAATAGCATGCTTACTTCCCCTCTAAGATTCTGTTTTATTTCTTCCCTTGTCCACTTATGGTACAATTTATGAGGGTACCTGTCTCGGTAATGCCTATAGGTCCAAGCACATTACATCTCAGAACCCAAGATCCCTTCATTCATTGAACAAATGTATATTGATCACTTACCTTATGCCAATGTGCTGTTCTAGGTGCTAGAGAGAAAGCAGTAAACAGAAAAGATCCCAGTCCTTGTAAGATTTATATTCTAACAGGATGAGGGAGGCAGTGCACAAATAAGTAAAATATGTAGAGTATTTCATGTGCTACAGAGAAAACGAGGGAGGAGAAGGAAGGCTGAATGGGCGGGCAGGGCAGGGTGGTGCAGTTTTCTTTTTTTGTAGAGACAGAGTCTCAACTTTATCGCCGTCGGTGGAGTGCCATGGTGTCACACAGCTCACAGCAACTTCCAACTCCTGGGCTTAGGTGATTCTCTTGGTTCAGCCTCCCGAGTAGCTGGGACTGCAGGCGCCTGCCACAACACCCGGCTAGTTTTTGTTTTTTTTTGCAGTTCGGCCAAGGCCGGGTTTGAACCCGCCACCTTCGGTATATGGGGCCGGCGCCCTACTCACTGAGCCACAGGCGCCGCCCAGGGTAGTGCAGTTTTGAGGAAGAAAATCTTCTGGGACCTTGAACTTGGTAAATAGTTTATGGTACCAAAAGCAAGATCTTGTTAAGAGGATGAAAAGACAAACTGCAGACTGGGAGAAAATACTTGCAAACCATGTATCTGATAAAGGGCTTTTCTTTATTATAGTATAAAGTGCTCTCAAAATTCAGTATTAAAGAAAACATGCAATCCAATTAGGGAATGAGCAAAAGACACGAAGAGATACTTCACTGAAAAAGATACATGGATTGCAAATAAAGCACTGGAAAGTATATTTAATATCACTAGTCATTAGGAAAATGCAAATTGAGACTGCAGTGAGATATTACTATGTGCTATTAGAAGATCTAATCAAAATTAGTAAAAATACCAAATGCTGGCAAAGAGGCAGAGAAACAATTCTTTCATACATTGCTAGTGGGAATGTAAAATGGAACAGCAGCCACTCTGGAAAATAGTCTGGCAATCTCTTTAAAAACTAAATATACATTTACCCACCAGTGATTATCCTAGAAAAATGAAAACTTACATCTGCATAAAAACTTGTACACCTTGGTTCATAGAAGCCTTATTTATAATAGCCCCAAACTGGAAACAACCAAAATGTCTCTCAACAGGTGAATGGGTAAACACACTGTGGTGCCTCCATGGAATGCTACTTGGTAGTAATAAAAGGAATGAAATTCTGATGCACACAGAAGCTTGGGTAGATCCCAAGGGTGTTATGTTGAGTGAAAAAAGCCAATCACAAAAGTTCACATAATGTTTGATTCCATTTATATAACATTCTCAAAATGGGAAAAGTTATAGATAGAAAGCAGGTGGATGGTTTCCAGGGGTTTTAGGCTGGGGGAGTAGGTGGAAGTGACTATCAAGGTGACCCACGATGGACATCTTTGTGGTGGTGGGAAAGTTCTGGGGGACTATAGTGGTGGTGATACCCATCTGTGGGTGTGCTAAAATGACATACAACTACACACACATACCAACAGCAGTTTCCTAGTCTTGCTACTATGCTCTGATTGTGTAAGATGTAACCACTGAGGGAATCTGGGGGAAGAGCACAAGGGACCTCTCTGTGTCATTTTTGCAACTTCCTGTGAATTTATAATTATCTCAAAATAGAAAGTTTACATATGAAAGGTGTTTTACATGTGGCAATGCTATGAAGAAAAATAAGGAAGGCTAGAATGAGGGTGGTTGGGAAAAACCTCCTTGAGAAAGTAACATTTAAGCAAAGAGTTGGAGGAGGTAAGGTTGAGTTGCCAGTCTCTGGAGGAGGGGTGTTCTGAACAGAGGGAACAGCTCGTGCAAACCTTGAGACAGGTGTGTACCAGGCATATTCAAGGAATAACCGAAGAGACCATTGTGGGAAGCACAAGGGCAAAGGAGAGGAGATGAGATCAAATAAGCAGTGGGGAGGAAGGGACAGATCCTAGGGGACAGTGTGCCACCATAAGGACCTTAACCCCATTTCTGAATGAAATAGGGGCTCTTGAGCAGATGTGGATGGAAGTAGGGAGACAGGAGGCTAGTGCACAAATCAGGTGAGAGATGATGGTGGCTCAGAAGACAGTAGTAGAAGTGGGGGTGGTGAGAAGTGCCTTGATTTTTAATAGATGTTGAAGAACAGGATTTTCTGAAGGGTAGGAAAAGAGTTGGGAGAGAAAGAAAGGAGTCAAGAATGCCACAGAGTTTTGGCCTGAGCAACTGGAAGAGAGGCGTAACAGTATCTGAGACAGGGAAGGCTGTGGAAGAAGCAGGTGAGGGGGTGTGGACAGCATGTTAACTCTGAGGGGTCTATTAGATACTCAGCGAGAAAAGGAGTTGGCAGCTAAACATTTGAGTCTGGAGTTCAGGGAGAGGCTTGAGCTGAAGACTTAAAGTTGAAAGTCATCAGCATGTGGACAGCATTTAATGCTGTGAGTCTGGATGATATCCCTAAGGGAATAATGGAGGTAGAGAAAAGCAGGTTGGCAGAACTAGGGAGGAAGTCTGTGAAAGAAAAGCCAAGTGAAGGGAGACTTTCAAAGACATAGGAATGGTCAACTAGGTCGAATGATGTTGAGAATTCAGCTAGAGAGAACTGTTGGGTTGGCCTGAGGGTCATGGGTTGGGGTAGTGAGGAGTGAAGTCAGAGGCTGGGACTGTGGTGGGGGTCCCTGTACAAGAGCAAACCCTTCTCTTCCCCACCCTAGGAACTCTCCATCAAGGTATTGGAACTGATCTCCACCATCTGGGACACAGAGCTGCACACTGCGGGCCTCAGACTCCTCAACAATCTCCCACTGCCCGACTATGTGCACCCACAGCTGCGACGGGTGATGCCTGCCTTGATGGAGATCCTGCAGTCGGACTACATCTTGGCACAGGTGCCCGAGGACCATGACCAAGACCCTGCCTTCCTGACCAGCCAGAGGGAGGAGGGCAAGTTTATGTCTTTCCCTACTTAGGCCCAGATTCACCTTCCTTCCCGTGCTTTATTTTTCCCTCCATTCAGGTGCAAGCCATACGACTGCTGAGCTACCTGGCACAGAAGAATGACCTTCTCTATGATATTCTCAATTGCCAGGTGAGAAAGAAACTGAAGAGGGGTTGATGGATGCCAACTCAGAAATTGTCAAGGGATGAATCATGGCTTGTTCTTACAGAATTAACCTTGAAGAATTTTGTCTTTTCTTCCTACCTTTGCACTAAGTGTATTGAAAACCATCCCTTCGTTGGGTACTGTGGCTCATACCTGTTACCCCAGCTACTTGGGAGACTGAGGTGGGAGTATTGGTTGAGGCCAGGAGTTTAAGACCAGGCTGGACAACATAGCAAGACCTTGTCTCTATGAAAAATTAAGAAATTAGGCTCGGCGCCTGTGGCTCAACGGGCTAGGCTGGTGGGTTCAAATCCAGCCCAGGCTCACCAAACAACAATGACGGTTGCAACCAAAAAATGGCCGGGCGTTGCGGTGGGCACCTGTAGTCCCAGCTACTTGGGAGGCAGAGGCAAGAGACTTGCTTGAGCCCAGGAATTAGAGGTTGCTGTGAGCTATAATGCCATGGCACTCTATCTAGGGTGACAGCTTGAGGCTCTGTCTCAAAAAAAAAAAAAATTAAGAAATTAGCCAAGCATTATGGTATACAACTAGTCCCAGCTGCTTGGGAGGCCAAGGTGGGAGGATTGTTTGAATCTAGGAGTTTGGGGGATGCAGTAAGCCATGATTGTGCCATTACACTCCAGCCTGTGTGACAGAGTGAGACATCATCTCTAAAAAAAGAGAGAGAAAGAAAACCATCCCCTCTTCTGTTCTCCCAACAGAATGAGGATTCATTCTTTTTGAGAGGGGGATTCTCCCATGGGGGGTTTTATGAACTCCTAGAGTTAGGAATATAGATAAAACAAAAGTTAATATAGATTTTTTTAGTTTTATTTTTTTTGGAGACAGAGTCTGACTTGTGTCCCTCGGTAGAGTGTTGTAGAGTCACAGCTCACAGCAACCACAAACTCTTGGGCTCAAGCAATTCTCTTATCTCAGCCTCCTGGGTAGCTGGGACTACAGGTGATCACCATAATGCCCGGCTCTTTTTTTTTTTTTTGCAGTTTTTGGCCAGGGCTGGGTTTGAATCCGCCACCTCCGGCACATGGGGCCAGTGCCCTACTCCTTTGAGCCATAGGCACCACCCTGCCTGGCTCTTTTTTTAGAGACGGGGTCTTGCTCTTGCTTAGGCTGATCTCAAACCTGTGAGCTCAGGCAATCTACCCGCCTCGGCCTTCCAGAGTGCTAGGATTATAGGCACGAGCCACTGTGCCCAGCCATAGATATTTTAATATTAGTGGAAAAATGACTTATGTAAAGAACATTATTAGGGATAGAAGGGGTAATTATGTAATAGTCAGTGATTCAGTCTCCCAAAACGATAAAGCAACACTAAACTTAATAACAGGCTTGGCGCCTGTAGCACAGTGGTTACAGCACCGGCCACATATACCCAGGCTGGCAGGTTTGAACCTGGCCTGGGCAGCTAAACAACAGTGACAAAAAAATGCACAAACAGTGCACAAAAAAATGCACAACAGTGCACAAAAAAATAACCGGGTGTTGTGGCGGGTGCCTGTCGTCCCAGCTACTTGGAATGCTAAGGGAAAAGAATCACTTAAGCCCAAGAGTTTGAGGTTGCTGTGAGCTGTGATGCTACAGCAGTCTACCAAGGGCCACAGAGAGAGACTCTGTCCCCCCCCAAAAAAGACACCCCCCAAAACAAAAACCTAATAACATAATCTCAGATTATATATATGGCAAAACTTGATGGAATTATAAAGAGTAATTAACAAATCTACCACCCCCACAGTGGGAGACTTGGGAGATTTGAACTACACTTTCAGCAGTCAATAGATAAGAAACTAAAACTAGGAAGAGTGTATTTGCTATAAGTAACACAAATAAGCTCTTAGCAAAGTATCTCAAGAATGGAAGAAAAAGTATCCAGTGTACTCAGCCCTACTAGGAAGCTATGAAGGCTAAAACCCAGTTATAGCACAAGAAATGGGGAGGGGGGCACGGGAGGGGAGGGGAGAAGATGGGTGGAGGGAGGGTGAGTGGTGGGATCACACTTACGGTGCATCTTACAAGGGTACAAGTGAAAATTACTAAATGCAGAATATAAATGTCTTCATATAGTGATTAAAAGGCCATGAAGGCTATGTTAAATAGTTCAATGAAAACATTTCAGATTGTATATAAAGTCAGCACATTGTGCCCCATAATTGCACCAATGTGCACAATTATGATTTAATAAAAATTAAAAAAAAAAGAAGTGCCTTTTTTATTTTATTTATTTATTTATTTATTTGAGACAGAGTCTCACTATGTCACCCTCAGTAGAGTACTGTAGCATCACAGCTCACAGCAACCTCAAACTCGTGAGTTTAAGCAATTCTCTTGCCTCAGCCTCCCAAGTAGGTGGGACTACAGGCGCCTGCCACAACACCTGGCTACTTTTTGGTTATAGTTGTTATTGTTGTTTGGCAGGCCCGGGCTCAATTCGAACCAACCAGCTCCCGTATATGTGGCTGGTGCCCTTGTCACTGAGCTACAGACACCGAGCCTATAGAAGTGTCTTTTATAAACCATTTTACAAATCTGACATTTTTCCCTTTTGTTATGTTATGTTACAATGTTATATTATGTGTTGTGTTATTTTTGGATTTCAGATATGTTAAAAGAAAGATTTCAGACAAATTACATTTTACAGAGTTTATTTGAGCAAAAAACCAATTTTGAATCTGGCAGCACCCAGAACCAGAAGAGGTTCAGAGAGCTCTGCTCAGCAGCAAGGGCAGTGAGCTGTTACAGGCCAAACACAGGTGAAGTAGAAAAATCACCTGATTGGCTACAGCCAATATACCTTACTTGGACATGGTCCTGCATTTGGGTGAAGCTGAGCTGCTTGTGATTGGCTGAAACCCTGCTAATTGTTACCAAGTTGAAAAAAAAAAAATCCTAAATTAGGTTTCAGTTTCTTTGTGTTCTATGTGAGGTTTGTTACTACAAACTCAAAGTTGAAGATAGCCACGGGCTTTGCTTGACAGATCACCAGCTCATTTTCTCACATTCAGATCTTGCTGACTGTGTATAAAGGCTACAAGCACAGGTCCTGGGACACAATAGGAACTCAATTTTCACCTCCTGTGTTATGAAACATCCACCCTGTACCTACCCTAAGAGATAATCCCTGCCTTCCAGGAAGTTTACAATCTTTTTAAGAAGACAATATATAGATAACAAAGGCATAATAGAAATTTTAATAGCTTAACATAGCAATTCAAGAAACATCCCCAGGTAATGTGTGATTAACTACCAAAGAAGGGATGCTGGCAATGAAACAATAGGACTCAAGAGAGGATACCAACACTTGTGAATATTCATCATTTTAGAAAACCTCAGGCACTTTTGGAATGACCAGGGAGTAAGAGTGAGCCTAGAAAATGGAAAGCTCTGTTTGCTCCTCAGAATTCTCCTCCAGAATCTTTTATATCCAATGGGATTCTTTAGATTGAGTTGAGCCAGATATCTCAGTGGATTAATTGTTATTTATAAAAACCTTTCAAGCCATGACACATGATGGCCTCCTGTCACTCATTCTCCACTAGATGAATTGTGCAACAATAATAAACAAATAAATGGAATTTGCCTCCCTGCCAAGGATGTGCTACTGTCATCTTTCCACCATGGTCATCAATTAAAGGATTAAATAATGAATGAACTGGCAGAGTTCAACTATAATCTTTAGATTCAAATTCCAAAGATGCTGTGAGCAGCAGGATGGGATTTATGGTTTTCATTTTCCTTCGCCTCACTCCATGAAGGAGCGCACAGCTCATGTGCACAGCGGCATGCCACACCCCACATGGTTCTCTGCCATGGCTTCTCCTGTCATTTGTGTGGCTTATTCAATTAGGTGATGAACTTATTAAAATTACGGAGGGAAAAGTATTCAGGTTGGAGACAAATGGCTTTGATCCTTTAGAAAAGGAGAGCTCTGGGAACCTCCACCAGCAGTCCACACATACAGTGAGGCCTGGGAGGAGAATAGGTGGTCAAAACACCAGGCCAGGCAATGTCCATCTTGACGTGAGGAACAGTGGCCATGAGGAGGACAGGCACACTCAGACCCTTCCAGTTGCCCAGGAACACTCCACTGGAGCGGCAAGTTCTCCAAAGGGTGGTGAAGCTGACAGTATGTATGCAGGAGTTCAGCAAAGATCGGATGCCCATCTATAATGAAACTCTGAGAGGCTGTTAGAGATATTGATTAATCATAGCAGTAACTTACATTTATAAATCCTTTACAATGGGATGGGCACTGTGCCAAACACTTTCTGAGGATTAACTCATTTAAGCCTCACAATAACCCTATAATGTAAATACAATGCTTAACCTGATCTTTAAAATGGAAAACCTAGGGGCCCAGGGAAGTTAAATAACTTAACATACATGGCACAGCTGGTAAGTGGAGTAGAGTTGGTATTCAAACAAGTCAGACGAATTCCAGAGCCCATTTCATATCACAGCCATGTGCTTAACCCCTTTAATTTTTTTGTTAACATTCCTAAACTATGGAGATTCATTTTGTAGACAAAAACACCCATTACCATTTTCTCTGTGAATTCTTCCTTAATACCATAATGAGAAACAGACAGAATATATGCAGACATGTACATGCATGCGTGCACGAACACACGTCCAGGAGAGTGACTACAGGCATGTAGAGCACACCCTTAAATCTCTCTCTCCACACACACCAGGCAAGTCACCCGGAATCCAGCTGTCAGCCACAGGCTTCCAGCACCTTCACTACCATCCCAGCCACCAGAAGAGTATTACAAGATTGTTGCTGCCCCAACCCTAGACAGGTAGCACCTTCTGGGAGTCCTTAGTACCCTGAGAACTTGAAAGTTCATGACACAACATGGACAGAGGACAAATGGCTCAAAAAGTAGGCAATAAAAGGTTCATTTGAGTGCACAAATGAGTTATCAGACACAAGCAGCCTCTCCCAGAGCTACCTCAAGGGAATGATGATCAGATCTTGTGGTTCATTCTCGATTTTAACACTCATAAACTTTGTAGCTTCGAAAAGTTACTTTAAGCCATGCCTTGGTTTCTTCATCTATGCATTGGAGATCTTGATAATAACTCCCTCCCAGGGCTCTTATGAGAATAACTCAGGGAAGGCACTCAGAACAAAATGTGGAGTGTGGCAAGCTCATATTATTATAATATTAGCTATTATTATAATTTCTCTTATCACAATAACACAAAGTCATGGGCAAGCAGAAGGCATACCAGAGCAGAAATGAAGACCAATGGAGATGAAGTTGACCTGCCAAGAGAAGCCAAGATAAGAAACCAGATGAGGGAAAGAGATAGAAAAAAACACTGCTGCCTGTTCAGTTCTTCAGCCCCAAACTTCACCTGCAGTTAGATGCCTGGAGATTTCACTGTATCCTGCCTATAAAAACCATCTTTCTCAAATTAGCATGTAAGGGGGTTTCTGTTCCTCACAAGTAAATGATCCTTGGCTAAGTCCCAGAGCCTCCTCCGCCACCCATGCCACATGCTATCAGTCTGTCACTGATGTATCCAGTTCCCTGGGGCAAACCCCACCCCACCCTCATTCAGGAAATAGCACATGTAGGATGAGTTGTCTACAAAGGTCTGGTGGCTAGTGACTTATTTT
Organism: Perodicticus potto; assembly: GCA_963574655.1. Taxonomy (NCBI): domain Eukaryota; kingdom Metazoa; phylum Chordata; class Mammalia; order Primates; family Lorisidae; genus Perodicticus; species Perodicticus potto. The sequence continues at coordinate 14,726 of CAUYRH010070534.1, forward strand.
ACAGGGGTCTGTCCCAAACTACTCTACTGACACCCCCATTCCCTTCCATCTGTACTACTGTTTTCCTTCTCTCTCGGGTCCATCAGGGCAAACTTGAACATTGTAAGTGAACAGAGGAAGAAGAGCAGCCAATCAGAAGTCGGTGGGCAATCTGAATTGCTTAAAAGGAAATTGCAAGAGCAGTGAGAAAACTCTCCTGAGCTCTGAGAGTGGCAGTAAGTCTTCAATGGTGACATCCACCTTTCCGGGTTCTACTTCCGGTTTGCAAGGCTACATAGTGTGAGCTCGATTTTAAGTAACTGATCCCAAGGCAACGACTCAGGCTCAAGACCCACAACTGTAAGAGAGGGTGTCACTAGGGGAAGGTGACCTCATCATGTGCATCCAGCCTCTGAAAAAAAAAATGTGTGATCATAAATTTCATGTACAATTTAAATAGTTTTGCACGCAAACTTTATGGCCACCCTGTGTGTATATATATGTATAATATATAATATATATTATCCCAGGGACATAATATCATTCTGTATATCCATGACAACCTTAGATGGGAAGAGGATGCACGTGGAAAAAACACTTGCCTGTCCGCTGTTAAGTACCATGGATTTCCACGTACATGTACATTCTCCCACTTAATCCTGGCAACAACCCTCCAATATTAGGATGTGCTCTGGTTAATGAGGCTGCATCAAAAATCACCCGAAAACAGAGCCATAAAACAACAATTTTATTTGGCTCCTGACTTTGTGAGTCAGGAATCCGGGACAGGCTCAGCTGGCAGTTCTCATTCGGGGCCTCTCACGTGGTGGTGGCCAGATGTCAGCAGTTATCAGAGGGTTCACCTGGAATGGGCGTCCTCGATGGCTCACACAGATGGTTGGTGCTTGAGGCTGCTGTCAGCTGGTTGCTCAATAGTGTCCAAAGATGTGGCCTCTCCAGGGAAGTCGGACCTCTTATATGGTGGTTCTCTCCCCCTATAATAAGTATCCCAAGACACCAAGCAGAGGCTGGGTGGCTTTTATGACCTAGCCTCAGAAGTCATTCAGCATCACGTCTGCCATATTGTATTGATGGGTCACAAGACCCACCCAGATTGGAAGAGAGGAGACATATGCTCCTACCTTATAATGGGAGAAGTAACAGAGAAATTTGGGCCAGATTTTAATTGCCACACATGATTATCCCCAATTTAAAGTTAAGGACACTCAAGGAGGATTACTAAATTTTCAAAAGTCACATTCCTAAGGAGAAACAGAATGGGAATTCAAACCCATCCTTATCCAATTCCAAATTGAGCACCACTTTGGCTCTGTCAAGACAACCCAGTAAACTGGGACAGTCCTATTTTTGGCCTTGGTAATCAAAGCCTGAGGTGGGAGTGGAAGCAGTTGGCAGCTATACGTGCACTCAATCTGCAGAAACAGTTCCTTCCCTCAGTTCTTCCTTCCTTCCTCATGGCTGCCTCCCTGACTTATTTCTAATCCAACAGTCAAATTCTACCACCATCATGTTGCCTCCCCAACCCACTCTCCTCCATGAAGGGCCACAGAACTTAACACAGAGGTAGCTGATGTCACCATGCTAAGGGCCAGAATCATGCTGAGGGTCAACTTGTCACCATCCTGCCAGTAAATGACATCTTCACAAAGGCTGAAGCCATGTTGCTCTCTTGCCCTAAAAAGATGAACAAGCTGTTGAATTAAAAGCTCTAGTACCGGGCAGTGCCTGTGGCTCAAAGGAGTAGAGCGCTGGCCCCATATGCTGGAGGTGGCAGGTTCAAACCCAGCTCCAGCCAAAAACTGAAAAAAAATAAAATAAAAGCTCTAGTATAGTGGCTCTCAACCTGTGGGTCGTGAACTCTTTGGGGGTCGAACAACTCTTTCACAGGGGTCACCTAAGACCATCCTGCATATCAGATATTTACATTATGATTCATAACAGTAGCAAAATTACAGTTATGAAGTAGCGACGAAAATAATTTCATGGTTGGGGGTCACCACAGCATGAGGAATTATATTAAAGGGTCACAGCATTAGGAAGGTTGATAACCACTGCTCTAGTATGTGCAAGAAACCTATACTTGGAGAGGCCAAATGGTCACTCAGACCCTTCCAATTGTTCATTACTAAATCAAAGACACTTTGAGATATTTCCTGCTCATCTATCTGGAATGGTAAGCACAGCCATTATGAGTCTTAAACATGGATACCTACATAATCTGGACTGCTCATTGGAAAAAGTTCTCATTTCCAAATGATCCTTCAGGTGATCATTAGAGATTATAGACTTAATTGCAACCTGTTCACAAGCTCTGAATGTTTCAGCTGAGTGGCTTCTGTTACCAACTTTTTCCCCTCACAGATGGGAGAGTCCACACCCTCCACTGCTCATAACAACAGTCTCCTGCAAGTCCACAGACCAGGTGGCACTAAATGAGGAGCAGCTAAGTAAGCACTGGTTTTGAAGCTTGATAGTCCTGGACTTCAGTTCTAGCTCTGCCACTTATCAATCAAAGTTTCTCAACTCTTCAAGCCTCAGGTTACCTGACTATCAGATGTAGATAACAAAATCATCTTCCTCATTTGAGTTGTTCTAAGATCCTGCTAAGGGAGACTAAGTGAGGTCATGCACACAGCACAATGCCTGCCCCTGGTGAGCATCACGTGCATTATTAACTACTACTATCCCACAAATCACTGGAGTTTGAGGGTAATGCTGAAGCCCAGACTGGACATAAAAGGGACTTTTGGAGTACAGAGAGATTATGATGAGTACAACAGTTCCAGGCAGGGAAGGAGACAAATCCAGACCAATGGAGGGAAGGAAGATACAGAAAAGCATGCAGGATCGGGTGTCTAGAAGATTAGAGAATTGATAGGACCCCACATAAGAAAAGCTCTCCACTACTATGCCAGAGCTTTTATCTCTCTCTCAACCAACATTCTGGGACTGGACAGCCCAACATCCACAAACATGCAGAAAGACTTCTAAAGCCAAGCATCACCCAATGCCTCTAACATATGCAGTTTACAGAAACTTGGGAGAAGTTAACACTTACGAAGTACCTACCATATGCAAAGTGTAGGACAATCACTTTTACATACATTATGTCATTGATTCCTCCCAATTGGAACCCTCTCCATTTTTTCAAAAGTTAAGAAACTAAGGCTTACAGAGGATAACAGAACCAAGCCATGGAGTTAGGATGTGGGTGACCTGGAAGTAGAAGCTCTGCTGACTCTGAAACTTGCAGCCTTTCCACTTCATCTCCCAATGAAGTTTCAGAGAAGACAAGCATGCGTTGAAAGCCTTTGAGAGATGGCAGATTTTCTATAGTGAGGAAGGCAAAGGAGAATTATCAAAGGTTTTTAGCCAAAGCTGAAGCATTGTCTTCTTTTTTTCTCCAAAATTTCCTTGTCTGATTCCAGTTGTCATTTCTTGCGAGAAAAGCAAAGAAGCTAAGACTTAACTTTGATTCTGTATTCACCTGACCTTAAGCATTTATTTTCTCTGTAATCTTAATTTTATATTTCTACTCAAGCACATTTTAAGTTGTTCAACTTTATTTTAAGCAGTTTGTTCTCAGACAAGGACATTGTATTGGCAGTGCCCAAATCAGAGGTCCTAGAAAATTAAGAAAGAAGGCTGGCAAGGGATTTTGACAAATGGAAACCCAACTACAAATTGCTCTTCCAGATATTAACTTGCACACAATAAAATATACACTTCTGTAGCCCAATGAATAATGAAAACTAGGTCATGGCAATGATGCAGAAGTGACCTAAAAACAGGGTGTCTTTACCACCATGCTGAGAAGCCAGTGGCAATCTTCTGTTTCAAGAAAGAAGCATTGTTATGTTTAGAACTGTGGTTTGTCCAACGGAATGCAGTTGAACATTTTGTCCCCTGTACCTAATGCACACAGTGACAATGTTTATGTACATTCCTCAGCAGTCTCCATATATGGAATCAATCTGGAATTATTTTTTAAAGAGGATTTGAGTTTAGCATTTCACGGGAAATGCTTGTGTCAGGAATTCAATAACATGTTAGCACACTATGTCAAAACAACTGTGCTAGTAAAACACTTCATGTCTCACCATCTGAGAACAAAAGTATTACACAAGGCACAGAAGTCTCCCCCCAGAAGAGTGTCAGCATGCATCACCTGGTAAAGTTGTCAGAAAATATTTTGATCAGTTTACCTGCAGTAATTGTTTTTGCTTTCTTGTGTGAAAGACTAGAGACAGTAGCATTCTGGATCAGCTACTAAATTTTTTCCTTTCTGTTTTCATCTTTCCCAAAGAAACTGACAGAAAAATATCTGCTTCTGGTATGATCATAGAATGCCAAAGAAAGAAACTCCCCCAACAAGTGCCTCCTTCTTCAAATAATGAAACAGAAGCCCAAAACATATAAACAATATCTACAAACTTACTTAGACAAGTGATAGCAGAACCAGGCTTAGAACCTCCTGAGGAACAGTGCATTGTGGGAAAGCAGGTGTTGAGAGAAAGCAGAACATAATTCCCAAGGCAGGACATGACAGTTAAGATTGCATCTGCTTTATATCTGGTTTAATTTGGGTGAAAAAAATTCACAGTTTCTCATATTTAAAAATAAAACCTTTTAAGTAGGCAAGAAAATTAGTACATTCTTAAGGATGAGGATGGGAATCCCTAATTTTATACCAGCTCAACATATGAAAATTCAGATTTAAATATTATGAAGCAATATCCAGTAGTATATAATTACCCAAAAGGCCATACTTATAAAATTTGAAATATCTAAATAAGAAATTATAAAGTGTATCAATATCATACAATTGTGAGCATCTTCTCTGTTTTCCAATGACAAATTACATCCTGGTACTTGCTATGATACAAAAAGCTCTGGAGGCTTGGCACCTATTTCTCAGTGGTTAAGGCACCAGCCACATATACCTGGGCTGGAGGGTTCAAACCCAGCTGGGGCCTGCTAACCAACAATGACAACTACAACAACAACAACAAAAAATAGACAGGTGTCATGGTGGTGCCTGTAATCCCAGCTACTCGGGAGGCTGAGGCAAGCGAATCACTTAAGCCTAAGAGTTTGAGGTTGCTGTGAGCTGTGACAGCACAGCACTCTACGGAGGGTGATGTAGTGAGATTCTGTCTCAAAAAAAAAAAGAAAGCTCTGGAAAGGAATTCAATAGACTTTGGTTGAGTTCTGGGTTAGCCAAAATAAGGCTCCTTGCTATTGGTATCATCCTCTGAAGTTTTCTAGCAAAGCTTAGAGCTATACTCATATCCCACCCTTGTCTCGCTCTCCCTTGTCCCAGCCTTTTGGCAGGGGATGAATCATATACCATTGGCCAAGAAAGGGTCATAATGATCATTTAGTCAAACATTTTTATTTTACAGTTGAAGAAACTGAAAGCCAGAATTCTTCAATGACTCTCCCATGGCCCACTGAGAGAACAAAAGACACCCTCGGAGTCAGCTCCCTTCCCAGTCTCCTTCCATTATCTTTCTTGTCAACTTCGCTCCTTTTTGGAATTTCATGCATTATCAAAGTTAAAAGACAGCATCTAATTTGAAACCAAGGTTCCCCCTTGAAAAGCCTGCGCTCTTTCCCAAAGACCTTTGATTTGTAGTTTTTGACGCATCATATTGTCCCATTGCTTTCACTAGTTGTAATTTCCGCCACAACTCAGCATAAACACCTTTCTATGAAAGCACGTAGTCAATTTTGCAAAAGGAAGAAAGTAGAATATAAGATTTCAAAATCAAAATTGCACTGTATGAAAATGCTATAAAATTCCTTTTTTTTTGTTAAATCATAGCTGTGTACATTAATGCAATCATGGGGTACAATGTGCTGGTTTTATATACAATTTGAAATATTTTCATCGAAAATGCTATAAAATTTCAAGGAAAAAGCAGAAAATTCAGGTAAAGGTTGACAATAGGGATAAGTTGCCAATATGTGATGACCTTGTTTGGTTTGGGGAGCAGTGAAGGGAACCCTGCTCTGCCCTTATGAGTCCCCACTCTTCACACCGCTGCTTGTCCTGCACTTAGCCTTCTAAGATTCACAGTTTAGAGAAGCAAGAAAACATCTCTTAGCTTCTCAAATTGATGAGTATCTTGGGTGGGTTGATTGTAACTTGCATCGCCTGTTTTTTCAGTGGGTTGTCCCTATCTGTCCCCCAATATATTTTTTCCTCCCACTTCTGCTCTTCCAACTGCTCTTCAGAGCTTTTGACATTTACTGCTAATAAAAATAACAATACGTATCATCCAAAACTTAGTAGTACAGTTTGAAAGTTTTATGTACATTATTTTTACTTGGATTTATGTCACTCTCTCCTCCAAGCAAAGAATAAATAAATAAAGGCACTTTACCAAATTTATAACCTAGTCAAATTCAGAGATTTCTGAATGGGAAAAAGACCAGGAACACTTACCCAAGATTAGCTTAACCAGAAAAAATCAAACTTTTGTATCCAGGGCTTTGCAGAGAGATGTTGGTGTTTAAAGGTTGTGTCCACACATAAAATGGGAAGCGGTAACTAGGGCATTTACCTCTGTACCAAAGGTCTTCTAGCTTACCTGTTCCCAGAAATGTTCAGGTAACAAAGGAAGGGGGCTTTTCTGGTCTCAATTATATCCTAATAATTTGTTTCAATTCTCTGCTTCCTTTTGAGTGTGAAGATCTGGGCTAAAAAGCTTTAAAAAACAGGCTGAAAAGGTTTCCCAGACGTGAAATAGATTTTACAAAAGAAACTTCTGGCAAGTTTAATGTAAGTAAATCAGAAACATATGGACTATGTTTCCCTCAAAATACCCATGGGTTGGAAAGCCCAGAAAACACATAAAAAGTAAAGGGAAACTGTTTTCCAAAGCTAAGCTTATTTGGGAAACTGCATACAGTAACAGAAAGTCTGGCTCGGCTAGCCCAAAGCAGCGGACGGAGCCAGTGGTCAGGCAGCCTCCAGCATCCACCCTCTAGCTCACCTCCTCCTTTTCGAGGATGACATGATTGATTAACAGAGCTTTGAGCTGTACCTACGGGTGTGACTGAGAAAGCCATGGCTCAGCGCTTCCCATACTGAAGGCATGACTTCATAGCTCCCTTGCAACCATCTGTAGAGAATGTTTACACAGCCTGTTTCTGTTCTGGAGGGCCTCTCATGCTAAACGATCGGGCTGGTGGCAAGCACACATTCACTGAGTGTGCCCCATGGGAAGGTTAACGAAGAAATGGACGATCAGATGCCAGCTCAGAAGGTGAACGACAGACTCTGGATTGCAAAGCCCTTAAAGATTCCAGAGTTCCTTCTTTCACCCTATGTGGGAATTTTGGCTACCGCTTGCAGTCTAGATAATGGAAGGAAAATTTAAAAACAAAAAACAAAAACTTCAAATTGAAAAGAAGGTAGCTTTAGAGAGTCAGAAAACCTGATACCACATCTCAGCAATATCTTAATGGTAGGTCTGTCACCTGACCACTCAGAGTCTCAGTTTCCTCTTTGATTAAATGGGAATAGTAGTCGAATCACCTATTGGGGTTGCCAATGATGCCTCAATAAGTATTAAGTCTCTCCCCAACCTAGGTCCTAAATACAATGAAAAATAAAATGAAGAGTAAGATGGAGGCCAGAACGTTCACCTCTTTTCTGAGAAAGGCCAGGTTGGAAGGCAGAGTAAATGGCCCTCCCACCTGAACCCAGGAATGAAGAGGATGACTCATTCAGTCACAGACCACACCAGGCTGGGGCAGGCCTCCACACTGCAGGAAAACTATCAAGTTAGGTCTTGGGAGAACAAAGGAAAACTCAGAGTCTCAGTGAGCAGCTCATCCCTAAAGGAAAGAGAGCTAAGCTTAGCTGAGTGTGTCTGAATTATTCTTCCCAGACTACCAATCAGATAGATCCCTCCACTCCTATGAGAGGAGTGATGAATGGGCAGAGAACAGCTGAAGGTGGCTCATAAGACATCACCTAAACGAAAATACCAGGAGTAGAAGGGTGAGTGAAGTTGGATAAAGCACATGAAAGCTGTCTTAGAAAACACTGTGCACCTTTTACACTTTTGCTCAATCCACCTACGTTTATTGGACTTCTACTATTTGCTTAGTCCCAACATTAGCTTCCAGAAAATTTAGGTTGAATAAGACATCGTCCTCTTGGTGGTACACCTGTGGTCCCAGCTATTAGGCAGGGCTGAAGTAAGAGGATCACTTGAGCCCAGGAGTTTGAGATTGCAGTGAGCTATGATCATGCCACTAAACTTCAGATCGGGCAACAGAGTGAGACTCTTAACTCTATGAAATTAAAAAAAAAAAAAAAGTAAGGAAAAACTTCTAGGATTCTTCAGTATTAAGACAGCTTATATCATTCTTCAAAATACAGCCCATCTGTAAGTTTAGTTCATAATAAAATCTAATAAGGATGCTTTGTTATTATGGGGAAAAAAGACATTAGAACACAGACTAGTAGGAGAAACAAACAAGGAAGCCCGAAATTACAGCATGTGGTAAGTATGTTGAGACACTGAGCTTCGTGCAAGGTGTAACCACAATGCAGAGAAGGGGCAGCTCATGGAATGGTCGGCCAGGTAAAGCTTCTTGGGAAAATGACATCGGATTGCTGAGGACTGAAGAGCACAAAGGAATGAGGCAGTAAGAAAAAAGTGGGGCTGAGCATGGTGGCACACACATGCCTGTAACCCAGCTTCTGGGGCTGAAACTGAAATGGGAGGATCACTGAGCCCAGGAGTTCAAGTCTGGCCTGTATGACATAGCAAGATATTTGTCTCTAAAAATATTTAATTTTTAAGTAAGAAAAAAAAAAGAAGAAGAAAATTTAGGGGTTGGGGTGGTTTTCAAAGCAGAAGGAAGACCGTCTGGAAGAAGGCACCAAGGAAGAGGATGGGAACTAAAAAGTCATTCTGCATGGTTGTGGGACAGATCACTTTCATGTCGTGGAGAGAATAATCAGAAAAGAGGAATACAATCTCAAACAATAGGGTAGAGTATACAAGTAAGAAAACTGAGTATGGCAATGGCCTAGATGAGTACCATATCATTTCTCAAATGTGGCAAAGCAGGAAGGTAGAAATAAAACCAAACAAGAGAAATTTTAACTGACTTGAATCATCCTACTTTCATCTTTTAATAAAACAAAAATTAGATTATTTAGGAAAGGGAAGGAATTGTGCTACAATGAAGTCTGGAATGATGCATCCCAAAATGTTAACAGTGGCTCAGTCTGGCTAGTAGGAGTGTTAATTTTTATGTTGTACTTAGCTTTATTTTCTATCATAAACATTTATTATTTTTATAAAACAACCAATAAAACTGACCTGGTTGCAAAAGGTTTTCTATGTAAATTACACTTTCAACTGGATACCAAGTGGTATTGGGTTCTCCTGTATAATATCTCTGGCTCTTTTCTGCAAACATTAATCAGGTCACATGGCTGCAGGTTACACAGGTCCTAGTTCTGCTTCTCCTCCATCTTAATTATGATCTTCCAAAACATTCACAGTGAAAATTCATTGAGTTTGGTGCCACAAAAATTCCCTGGTCTCCACTTGCAGGATCCATCCAGCTGCCAGCTCAGGACAGAGGTCAAGTTTCCTCTTGTCCTTCCTTCATTAATTTATTCATTCAATGAGTTTAGCAAGGCAGGCCCTGTCCTAGGTGCTGACAGTAAAAGTGTGAGCAAATAGACCCAACTCAACCTCATGTAATTTAACAAAGCGGAGCCATGGAAGACCCAGGTTTCGACCTGTAGAAAAGACTAAACATGATCATATACTCCTGAAAGCACCGTGGTTCCATTTTTCTTTTACTTTGAGTTTCCACTGTTAAACATGTCTGGGTCAGCCCAAAATATTCCTTTTTGGATACATAAATGAATGTTTTACTTTTTATTTACCATAAATACCATGTATACAATCCTCACTTACACATTCTGCTGGACTTTGTGTCTTTCATTTAAAAATATATCTTAAAGATCATATTATATCAGTAAACACTTTATTTTCCATATGACAAGTATAAATACATTTCTAGAAGGGACATGTTCATTTGTAATTTTGATAGACACTGCTAAACTCTTGTCTATAAACACTGTTCCAGTTTATTACCCCCCGCCCCAGAGGCCTGCTGTCCAGGACCCTCCCTGACCCAGCCTGGTATCAAACTCTTGATCTTTGCCCAACCAATAGGCAAAAAATGATATCTCATTTTAGCTTCATTTGCATTTCTATTGTGAGTACAGAATATGCTTGAATGAGATTAAAAAACCATTTCGCTAAAAGCCTATTTACTGCTACTAAATACAATCTCTTTAAGAGACAAGGATTTCTTTCTTCAGAAAAAAAAAATGAACCTTAAATAAAAGAGAGAGAAGACAGAGAGACAGACAAGGACTTCACTCCATCCAGGAAAAAAAAATGCAGGTAGTATCAACCTGTTCTCAACCACTACTGTGAAGTAATTGACTGTTCTCCCCCCTTATAATCCAACTATTCAGAAGCTGCTTCTGGACCATAGCAGAGAAATTACATAGGAAAAAACTAACATATGAGTGCTTGGGCACTCCTAATATTTTTAATCCATGAGGCTTTTAGAGGTTAAGTATATGGCCAGATGCACAAGATATTATAAAGGCAGAGAGGAATTGAATCCCAGTCTAATCTCCAACTCAGATGCTGCTTCCTACTATGCTGAAGTGTTGGATGGCCATCAGCCTCCATCCTGACATTCATATGCTAAATGTATTTTTGGACTTCAATCATGACCTTGTAAGTAGTATACTATAATGTTGCTCCTCTATAGAGCCATTTCTTATGATCTCTTCTTCCCTTAAGACTCACCTGTCACATAAGACTCAACATTGCATTAACTTACAAAATTACTGAACATACCCACATCACATGTACCAAGAATGGTTCAGAGATTTAAATGTTATTAATAAGACACAAAAAGGGGCTGGGAATTGGTGTGTATGTTGCAGAGTGGCATCATTTAGCCCAGCAAGCTATCACCTGCAGGATTTCTTACATGGCATGTTGATGAAAAACCTTGGGAATGGAATACATCAAAGCCCTACAACAACAGTGCCTTAGGAGATCAAATCTGACTACTGTGAAGTTCCAATAAGAATTCTAGCCAATGACATTTCACGACCTCACATTGACGTTCCTGACACAAATAGGATACAGAACAATTGGGGAAGAAGCTCTTTCCCAGAGGCTGGTAATAGTTAGAGATTTGCTCAGGCAAACCGATCTCCCAGGGCATGAGTTAGTAAAGAGTCAGTAAGAGCAAACATTGTCTTAAGAGAACATATCTTTGTAAAAAGATATTAAAATGAGCTTCAAAGCAACCCACCCCGTTTGTAGTACTCCCTACAGTGGGGCTACTCAGGGTGTGGTCTGAGGACAATTTGCTACTGGGAAAATAACAGAAATTGGCAATAACCATTCAGAAACTTTTATAGCAATTTGGCAGAGTAATTTTATGTCTGTTGAATCCAATAATAAAAAACTGGGGCTTGTAAAAATTTTTTATTAAAGCCATTAAAATGAAGAAGTGTTTTGACATGTGACAAGTGTTCACAAAAAAGGGGTTATGATTATTCAAGGTAAGGAAGCCCAGGAAACTTATTGCATAATGAAGGATTTCCAGGGTACCCTACGTGTCCAGGAGTGTACGACAGAGGACACCTTTGGGGTGAATCAAAACCGCCATCTGTCACGATTCCTCCACAAAAGGCCTTTGGCCAACATTAAAACCACTGCCAGGCGTACCACCACACCACTACTACTATTGGAAGTTGTACTGTTGTATTAAAAATGTGCAAAATGGCTTCTTTGGGTAGAAATTTGGATTCACCGTTTCAGAAGGAGCAGAGCAAAACCTGTGAGAAAATAATTGAGGAATTATGTCACATATGTCACATACTCCAGAAATCTGTATTCAAAACATTGGAGCAGCCACATTCCAGAAAGCTGTCCAGAATTCCTAAGGATATGCTAAGTGAAATAAACCAGACCCAGAAGGACAAGTATTGTAGGATTCTACATGCAGGGGCTGGGAGGAGGGGTAAGTGGGGAGCAGCTGTTTATTGGGTATAGAGTTTCTGTTCAGGATGACAAAAACAGTATTGGCAATGGCTAACAGTGCTGGTTGCACAAAATTATGAATAAATTTAATGCCACCGAATGGTGTACTTTTCTTTTGAGACAGAGTCTCACTTTGTTGCCATTGGTAGAGTGCCAGGGCATCATAGCTCACAGCAACCTCAAACTCTTGGGCTCAAGTGATTCTCTTGCCTCAGCCTCCTGAGTAGCTGGGACTATAGGCACCTGCCACAATACCCAGATAGTTTTAGAGATGGGGTTTCGCTCTTACTCAGGCTGGTCTAGAATCCTGAGCTCAAGCAATCCACCTGCTTTGGCCTCCCAGAGTTCTAGGATTACAGGCGTCAGCCACCATGCCCGGCTGAATGGTACACTTGAAATGGTTAAAGTGGCAAAATTTTATGTATAGTTTACAACAATAAATAACAATTCTCAAGATATTTTCTGAGTACTAATATATATTAGAAAACAAACCAAAAACCCCACAGGGGTTATCCCATCTGGATCTAATTACCCTACTATAAATCAGAAATATACCTTTTGTTCTTGGGGCAAGACTATGGGGTTTAAAAGAAAAAACACACTGTTCAAAAAAATATAAAGCAGTTGGGAATTCTACAAACATTGAAACTCACTGTCTCTGACTCTCCTTGTCATTTGACACTCCCCACTGATTGTCAGCATCTTGTTGAAATTTTCCTCACTTCCATGGAAAATCTGTCCTCACTGACTGTCCAGGCTAACTCTGCAGCTCACACTGGCTGGTGAGCCCCTGTCCTCATGTACAAGCCTCTGAGCTCTCTGCACATAACTGGGGAGAGCAACATTTGATTCTCGTTTTCACTTAAGATATATATAAGTAAGGTTCCCTTTCACAGAGTCTTCAAACAAGCTCTTGACAACTCGTCTCCATAAAGTTTAGCAGTTTTATTTTCTCCTGAGACTCCTTACCTCTCTTGCCAATTCCTCTGGCTCGTCGGTAGAACAGACATTCTCCAAGTATCCATTTACCAGCTTCTCCTGCCTCTATCTACTCCTTCCTAGAAATCCCCACCTAGCCTTTCAGCTTCAGGAAACCAAGTCTTTCTCTCTATGATTCGGCCTTTTTCTCCCCAGCCTGAAGCCCTCAGTTCTGCTAGTCTACTAGAGTCCCACAAACTCTTCAAGCTCGACATGATCAAATATGTACCATCTTACCCGTTCAACCTGATCCTCTTCCTGCGCTGTTAGGCATGTCTGCAAAAGACAGTGACACCAATCCTCCCAGCAGCAGAGCGTGGGTGCTCCCTCTGACGTCTGTGAGGTCCCTCTATGTCATTCCCCTGACTTCCAGGTGTCCTTCCCTCCATCCTTCTGGCACATACCCTGATTGGTTCACTCCTCTACCCATGTGACTAGAGGAACCAGCTGATCATTCTCTGCAAACATAAGAACATCATAGTCCCAAGAATCTCAAACCACCACAAAGCAGAAGTTAGTGAAAACTTAGGTATGGGAAGATAAAATTTGCCTGGAATTCAATAGTGGGCACCCAGAGGCTAGAGATACCTACCTTTCTGCCAAAGCAAGAGATACTATCTCTAACGCTTAGGGGATGGTGGCAATGACAAGACATCCTGCCAGCATTATGAAACTAAGATCGATATTGCCATCGGAAAAAGTATGGAAGAGTTGGGGCCTTGGTTGCACAGGACAGAGGCGGCTCTTCAATGTCTCGTCACGTACTGAGCATCGCCTCTCTGCCAAGCACCAGGCCAGGGATCTAGACACAGAAAGCCAAGGTACAGTCCTCCGAGAAGTGCAAGGAAAAGACAGGGTGAGTTTGCTTTACTCAGAAGAACACGGGGGACACAAGAGGGCAGAGGTAGGAACCCTTGACACTTCTGGGAACTTAGGGGGTGGTAGAAGTAGTGAATGACTTCTCAGAGGCTGCCACCTGAGAAGTCTGAGCTGGAATTGAAAGGGTAGGGAAGAGTACCTTACGGAGAAGAGCCTTCCCAGAAAAGGAACCACACAGGCAGAGCTGTGACAGCCTTAGGGAACGTGGGCTTTTAGGAAACAGCTAGGGTTTTAGCATGGCCACAAAGGGAATAGCAGGAAAGAGGCTGGGGGCCAGGACCACGTAAGCTAACCCAGACTCTTGACCTTGTCCCGTGACCTCTCGAGGATTACAAATCATGTACAGTTACTCCTCATAGGTGGTTGTTGACTTATACTCCATCTAGTCTAGTCAGTCACCTTATTTCAAAGGCCAGGAAAGGAGTTACAGTAAGAGAAAGGCTTTTTCTCAGTAACTCCTCATGATCCATGCACTATAACACTGCATTGCACAATAAAAGCCAAACGCACAGTCCCCATGAAGAGCTAACCGTGGTAAATAGACTCAGTGACACAAGAGAGGTAAGGAGGCACCAAGGCCACCTACTCCAGAGTACCCCTATTGAAAGCAAGCCCGAAGGAAGAAATCATCATTTTCAGAAAGAATTGATTGCACAAAGACTTAATGAGGAAAAATAAACACCTTTCAAAGGCAAGCCTAACACTGCTGTGAGTCATCGTGAGGCACACGTGCCAAACCCCAGAATGTGCTAACAGCACTTAATGTCCTAATATCACTAACCAGCCGTAAGATAAACAGTTAGCCTTAGTCATAATCAAGAACAAATGGTCAAATGCAGGCAGATAACATCTAAACTCAACATTTTATAGAATCACTTTACTCTTTTTTGTTTGCATGTTTATTTCAAGCAGCAAAAGGGGTTCTTAACACAGTGTGAGGGTTTGAGGATCCAAGGAGCTTATACTAATTAGAGAGAGACAGTCTGAGTAGGATCAAACACTGACTTTGGATCTAAATGGAGAAAAGTTCAAATGACAGCGCATTCACTTAGTGCGTGTGACTTTGAGCTGATTTTTTTTACCTCTGTCAGCTTTCCCATGTTGCCTAGTACATTATGAGGTACAGAGTATATTTGTGAGATCTTTTTTCTACCTGTCATATCTCTGTAGGGAAGTGCTTACAAAAATAGCCACAATAATCCCCATGTCTGAATCTAGGTCCCTATCCACGTTGGCTCTGGGCTTGCCAGGTGACTTGTTTTGACAAATGACACACAGCAAAAACTTAAGAACAACTGCACATTGACGTTTTTTCTGCTTGTGTTACTGTCAGGAATCCTTTAGCCACCATGATGTGAATGAGCCTGGGCTACCCTATTGGATGATCAGACTTGACCAACACATCTTACTGCCCCATGAAGTCCAACCCGAGATGTGTGAGAGTGGCCACCATGGGTCATCTGGCCTCAGCTACCAGCTGGGGCACTCAAAAGGTTACCCAGCCAAACCATATAATCATGAGAAACAACAAGTGATTGTTGTTTTAAGGACTGAAGTTTGGGTGGTTGATTATGTAGCAAAAGCTAACAAATGTATTCTGTAAGTGTTAGAAATTCTTGGTTCATGGCATCAGGTTCTCTTGACTCAACATGGGAGATCAATACAGGAACATCAGAATGATAAGTCTCAGAGCCATAGCCCAAGAGAAGTCGCTCTGAAAGTTTGAAATATTTTCTTATATATCATTTACATACCTCGAGTCAAGGGCCGACACTAAGCTGATAATATTCTCCCACAAAACAAAGCAAAAATATTCTTTGGTGCTCTGTTCCCAATATATAAAATAGAAAGATTATTTTCAACTCTTTCCTCTTCCCTATTCTCTACAGCCAATTAGTCACCAGATCCTATCAACTTGACTTCTTAAATACCTATTGGCACCTTCTTCTCTTCCTTATCCCCATTATTTCTACCCAATGGAAATCTGTTATATTGTCTCACTAAAACTATTACAATAGCCTCTTGCCTTCAGATTGTTCTCCCTCCAATGTGACTTCTCACTGAGCCAGCTATTTCCCTGCTGAAAAATCAACAAAACCCATTGTCTGTGGGTAATGTCCAAATGTTTTAACATATCACATGAGTCCTTTACCAATCTAGCCTCCTTTCCACCACCATTTCCAGTCCTATCATGTTCCATATCACACTTAGAGTTCCCCAGCACAGCAGGTTGCTTCATGCCCCAGGGCCTTTGCACATGCTGTTTGCACAGACATGGGATGTCTGTCCCCTTTGTTCCCTTTCTGAGTTTCTATTCAGC
Source organism: Perodicticus potto (assembly GCA_963574655.1). Lineage (NCBI taxonomy): Eukaryota > Metazoa > Chordata > Mammalia > Primates > Lorisidae > Perodicticus > Perodicticus potto. The sequence goes on from CAUYRH010070534.1 coordinate 31,025, forward strand.
ACAGGACTCACCTCTGAAGTCACATCCTTATATAAGCACCTTCTCATTCCTTCTCCAAAGTTAAAGTGTTGCAGAGGGAATGACTAGGGAAAAAAAGCCAAAGATATTTTCTGTTTCTCCAACATTTTGGGAACTGAAACCTGCATCCCTGCCTTAGACCAGTGTCTGGGAGGAGCAGGGAGTGTTTCTTGTTCTTTGTGCCACAGGAGTAGCTTGAGGAAGTCAACTGGGCAAAGGTCACAAGATTGTCTCCATCCAAAATGAGATTATAAAATTGGAACCTTTAAACACTGTGATTGTTCCCAGAAGTAGGAACTTGGATTTTGAGAACATTGTCTGCCATTTTCCTCTTTTGCTGGCAAAGTAATAAACTTCTCTTTATTTATCCTCAAAATGCTCATCCCTCTTTTTCTGATGGACAAGTGTTGAACTTTTGGTAACAAAATTCTTCATCCACACCATCACCGTGTGTTGTTCATTCCTTGAATTTTACAGCTGTCACACTATATCATACTGGGCTATTATCAGTTTTCTCTCTTCCACCAACCCCAAATCTTCCCACAACCTTCCTTATTGTAGCATCTGGAACAGTAACAAGTATAGATATAAAAAGCATTTTAAAAATGTTTGTCTGAAATGAAATCTTAGCATCCATTCCTCTTCCCTTAGAATATGGAACCTTTGTGGATCTGTCATTAATAACATCTAACGTAAATAAGCTCATTTTACTTTTTTGAACAAAATCGCCAACATAAAATGTGTAAAATCTTCAGACTTCAGATTTCCTTTGGGGACGTACCCTTTTCAATATCAGCACCTCCGGTGAATTGCACTGGCCTGGTTCTGTAAAGCAATGTACATCTTTGACCATAAGAAAGACGTTCTAAGAACAAGGAATATGATGACTCCCAAAGAAAAATCTTACATTCTGATAAAAGAAAGGAGTAAGAGTTGTGAAGACTAGCAGCAGACAATAGAGATTTCACTTACAGACTAATGGTTTCCAGTGGGGACAGAGTTCCAATTTCATAGTAAGGGATAAAAGAAATTTAGAATTCACTTTACATTGTGAAATACAGAAATACAGACAATAACTTCAAGTTGAGAAGATATTCTAAAACTGTGGAAGCACCACCTAAATTATCCTGGATCCCCTCCCTAGCAGGGTGATGGACTGGCAAGAACACAAGTACCTACCAGGGACGAGAGGACGGAAGTCAAGTCCCCTCTACTATGGCTCTGTGACCACTAGCAAGTCTCATCACTTCTCTCTCCTCACTTTTAAAATGAAGGCTTTGGACCAAATTATTTCCAATTCCTATTAATTCCATAATTCTATTGCTCTAAGTCTATGAGAATGGTTCCCGAATCTGCCTGCACATCAATGTCATATGAGAAGCTTTCTAAATCCACAGCTTTCCAGGCCTTCATCTCAGAGATCAGGATTCCACTGGTTTGAAGAGAGGTGTGAGAATTTCACAGTTTCAGAAGGCCCCCAAAGGTGGTTCTGACTCAAAGCCCAGTTTGGGAGCTTAGACACCATAGGAAAACTTCATCTGCTATCTTTTTCCTGCTATATCTACCACCTGCAGACTAATGTTTTCCAGTGGGAATAGATTTCCAATTTCATAATAAGGGCTAAAAGAAATAAAGAATTCACTTTACATAAAGTCACCTTAGGGGGCACTTTACTGGGACACATCTATTGCTCAAATATGGAAATTACATATGTAGTCTTATATTTCAATATTGGTATGATCACCATTTTAAACATGTCGTGAGGTCTAATCTTAAGCAAAATACTTGTCATATAAACCCATCTTAGTTTTTTTTTTTTTTTTAATGAAAATGATAGGGAAAAATTATTTTGTATGTAGACATTTACAGCCACCACCCAGAAACATACCTGCCCTCTAGAGGAAGAGATACATTTGTGGTGTAAAACAACAGTATATTAAACACATCCTCTGCACGTGGATGAACAGCTTACTTTGAGGAGTGTTTATAGCAGACGTTGTACTTACCTATCTATCCTTGATGTCTTTTTTTTTTTTTTGCAGTTTTTGGCCGGGGCCATTTTGAACCCACTACCTCCAGTATATGTGGCCAGCGCCCTACTCCTTTGAGCCACAGGTGCCACCTTATCCTTGACGTCTTCTTTACTAGTGGGACCTACCCATTTCCAGGCAAAGAATCATGATGAGTCTTAAACTAATATGATTTCCTATTTCCCTTTATAAGATAATAATAGAATATTCCTACTTCCCTTTATAAGGACTAATTTTTGTGGCTCCTCTTGCATCAAGGAATAGCCTTGTGATCAGCCACCAGACAATGAGACTTTTGTTGGTGCACTCATGGGAAACAATTTTTTCCCTCCTTGATTAAAAAGAGGATCCTCTTTGTCATCCATTTCCCTGCTTCTTTCCTTAAATGCAAAAGGCTGCATTTGGTGACCATTAGGTGCTAAGCATGAGGCCCACAAGCCTGTATCCAGAGATGCCAGGAGCAGAAAATGGAAAAGAGCCTGGACCTTGGTGGCATTCAGGAGCCACAGTTCCAACCACAGAACTCATAAAAACAGACTTGTTGTTATATGAGACATTTAAGAATCTCTATTATTTAAGCGATTGGGAACCTTGTTTCTTATTACTTGTAGACAAAAATACACCCTGACCTTATCTATAATCCACAGCAGGTAACAAGGCATATTTGGGGTCAGAGTTCCATACCAGACGGTAAGGAAACAGTTGTCTCCAAGGAAGAGACATTTAAGAACTGTGACTTGACTTCTTTCATATTAATTTGGATCGAGTTGAAATTCATTCTTCTTAGTAAAGCATCACAAGATTGGAGAAGCTAGAATCCAATGTACTCAATTCTGATATAAGGACAATTGATTAGTACATGGTGGGTGGGGGGGATGGGAAAGCGGAAAGGGGAAAGGAGGGAGGGGGGAGGGGGACCACAGTGTATGACACACATCTTGGGTATGGGACACTATTATTCAAGGGACTTTATCCAGCAAATGCAAGCAGTATAACCTGACTCTTTGTATCCTCAATGGTTCCCCAACAATAAAAATAAAAATAAATAAATAAAAATTATTTGTTAAAAAGAAACTGCTTGAAGAATGAGCAAAGGAAGGAGATGGGGGCAGTAATAGCTTTTGTAGAGGAAGTGCAAAGTGAGAGAAAGAAATAAAAGGGCTTTGAGTTTACCAGCTGACACTCTAGTAGGAGAATCTTTACAATGGAAAAGTATAAAGGGTTTTTTCCCCAAAAAATCTAGGTCAAAAAATTGCCGTAGTCACCAAACCCTGGTGAAGTGCATTAGCCGGGTTCTATAAAGCAACGTACATCTTCTACTTTTAGTGCTCTTATTTTCTCCCCTCCCTGAAGGCTCTGTGATTACAGATCCTGCCCAACGATTCCAACCCAGAAGATGCTGCTTTAAATTCACATGAAGTCATTCTGGCACCAAGGTCTGCTCTAGGCCACTGGCACATTAGGCCCTTTGACTTCAGGAGTGCTCTCTGCAAGTAAGCCTATCAGGTCCCCTGGGATTCTGGAAGGCACATTAGAATAAGAACCTTTCATCTGAAACTGGTTTCTGGAACACGTCAAGAAATGCAACACACATGCTCTCTCCTATCTCTCTCATATACACTCACACTCTCTAACACTTAAGGAAATTAAAAAGAACCCATTGGTGTCTAGCATATTGGCACATCAAAGTCCGCAAAGGAAAATATTTGAATTTTTTCCATCTGTTTTCCTCTCCTGTTCTTTATGCTTCTCAATGAGAAGAAAGGTAGAGCTTACATTTTATGTCAACACAAAAGGCCTCCGTTTGTGTGCATTACTTATTAAAGTATTCAGCGATTCAATGTCAAGGTATGTATTATACATACTTTTTTTCTAGGCCATTATCAGCTTTCTTACAACAGTATTATTCTTCAGCCCAGCTAATGCTTCTGTCAAAGATTTAGCAACAAGCATGGAAAATGTCAAACAGTAGGGAAGAAACCTAGCTGTTCCCACAATAGCACAAAAATCTTTAGTTATCTTTTATGGAAAAGCAACGTAATTCCACTGTGAACACCAATGGATGTTTTATCAGGGGACAGTGTGGTGGGATGGTTTATTTGTTTTCCTCTGCACATCTGAGTCCATCTCCTCTGAATAAGTTTCCTTTCTTCTCTTACCAATATACTTAATGAAACAGGGCCTACGCTGTTATCATTTCACCCTCTCCCAGGAGGTCTCTGGCTTAGAAAGCGAAGAGAGTCAGTTCTATTCTGTCTGCAGAGAAGTGTGATAAGATTTAAGAGGCACTAAAAGGCTCCTCTGGAGAAAAATATTTTTCCAACCTGCTTACCAGGGTGCCTGAAATTACAACCCTTCTGCTTTAAGGCATAGAGAGCCCCCATTAAAATGCAAATGTGTTAGGTGAGTTATTTTATCAAACTAGCACACCGTAGCTTGAATTAGTTTAGGGCTTAATCCAAAATTCTGAAGTGATGGAACACAGGACCGTTAAGTTTGGATGTGAGCAAAGATGATACAAAGGTTTAGGGTGTAAAATGTATTGCTAACGAGCAGACTTCAGTAGTAGAACCAAGTGGGAGAACAGAATATAACAGTCTGAAAATAAAGTGCAGAGTTAATCTCTCAACAATCCTGGCTGAGCAACAAGCTGGTCCACGTGGGTCGAGAAGTTGTCATCCTTACACTTCAAAGACGAATTCAAGGGCTGGGCACTGTGGCTCACACCTGTAATCCTAACACTAGGGGAAACCAAGATGGGAAGATTTATTGAGGTCAGGAGTTCAAGATCAGTTAACCTAAAAGGACATCCCATCTCTACATAAAATAGAAAAAAACTTAGCTGGGTTTGCAGGGGTGGTGACATATTCTATAGTCCCGGCTACTCAGGAGGCCGAGAGAGAAGGATCCCTGGAGCCTGGGATTTGGAGGTTTCATTTATCTATGATGACGCCACTGCACTCTAGCCCCAGTGAGGGAGCAAGACTGTATCTCCAGAAAATAAGATAAATTCGGCCACGCCCATAGCTCAGTGGGTAGGGCACCAGCCACATGCATCAAAGCTGGTGGGTTCAAACCCGACCTGGGCCAGCTAAAAACAACAATAACAACTGCAACAACAACAACAAAAAATAGGTGGGCGTAGTGGCAGGCACCTATAGTCCCAGGGGAGACTGAGGCAAAATAATTGCTTAAGCCCAAGAGTTAGAGGTTGCTGTGACCTATGACAGCACGGCACTGTACCGAGGGTGACATAATGAGACTCTGTCTCAAAAAAAATAAATAAATTCAAGAAAGAGTCAATTAACAAGTGACTTCCTCTGTCCCTCTCCAGAAGTTTCAGTGGTGGCATACACTATTGTTCTGTAATATTTCCATTTCTCCTCCCTTCCCACCCCCTTGAAAGTAATCATGATCATATGCCTGACTCTGGTCAATAAAATGCAAGGAGAAAATGGCACATATCACTTCCAGGAAGAAGTGCTTAAGAGCTGGGACATGCCTGCCATGCTCTCTTCTGCTGCCAGGGTGAACTCTGAAGCATAGCGACCTTGAGAGAAGGATGCTACAAGGTCAAAGCAACTAACAAGGTTGCACCCAGAAAATACCCACCTGGAGAACTCCTCAGACCTTCAGGGGACAATACTGAGCAGGAATAAACTTCTGTTGTGTTAGGTTACTGATAGCTCAGTGCTATTCCTTTAGCATTACCTTACCTATCCTGGCTGCTGCATATTTCATAAATATCACTTCAGGAAATCTCTATTATGTGTACCATACACTCATCACTCAACAAATATTCATCATGCAGTAACAGCAAAGTCCCTGGACTCATGAATGTCACACTCTAGTCCAGGAAGAAAGATTATACATAAGTTTGTTAGGGATAGGCTTAGTTAAGAATAGCAGAAAACCAAAATATTTAAGCAAATTAAAGGTCTAGTTTCCCTCACATAAAATTAGTCTGGGAATTGGCAGTCCCAAACTCATGGGTGACTCTAAAATGACATCAGGAACCCAGACTCCTCCTATCTTTCTGATCTGCCATCCTTAGCCAGTGCACCTCATGTTCCAAAAAGGCTGCCACAGCTCACTCATTTTATGTACATTCTAATAAGGATAAAAAGAAAGAGAGAAAGGCAAAAGGTGATAGCACCCAGTTAAGTCAGGCCCCCTTAAAGAACTTTCCCCAAAGCCCCACAGGGGTGGGGAATCTGTGGCATTGGGGCCAATATGGTCTTCTGGATCCTTGAGTGTAGCCTTTTGACTGAATCCAAATTTTATAAAACAAATCCCTTTAACAAAGGGATTGCTAACAAAGGGATTATGAAGTTTGGATTCAATCAGGGATCTGGAAGGCCATAAGTGGTGCCAATGCCACAGGTTCCCCACCACTGCCAGGCTAGTCCATTGGTAATAGGTATAACTTACTGGCTACCCTGACCTTCAAGAGAGAATGAGAGGGACACATAATCCCAGATGGATGTATTTCTGTCACTGAGAAAATTGGGTTCTGTTATTAAATAAGCAAGGAGAATAGGCCAGAACAGTGACTCACAGTGGTAATCCTAGCACTCTGGGAAGCCAAGGAGGGTGGATCACTTGAGCTCAGGAGTTTCAGATCAGTCTGAGCAAGAGAGAGACCTTGTCTCCACTAAAAATAGAAAAAAACTAGCTGGCCAAAATGGCAGGTGCCTGTAGTCCCAGCTACTTGGGAGGCTGAGGCAAAAGGATTGCTGAAGCTCAAGAGTTTGAGATTGCTGTCAGCCACGGCACACTACCCAGGGTGACAGAATGAGATTCTGTCTTAAAAAAAGAGAGAGAGAGAGAGAGAGAGAGCAAGGAGAATAAATATTGAGTAGGTATCCAACAGTCTCTGTCATTATAGGTAAACAAATAAGGATTTTAGCTAGTGACAAGTACTTTGAAGGGGAAAAATATAATTTTAAAATGCAGAAGGTGCCCTTTTATCTCCAGATAGAGGAGGAAAGTTTCCTTTCTAAGCAGGTGGCTTTGGAATGAGAAGATCTGGTGAGCAGCATCCCAGGCAGAGAGAACAATGAATGCCTTGGCCTGAAGTAGGAACAAGCTGGGTATAAAAAGGAACAGAAATCCCCCCGATAATCTGGAAGAGGATGAGGGAGAAAGAACCTAGTGGGAGATGAGATCAGAGAGGCAGGAAGAAATTAGATCATGGAGGTCCTTGGTGATGTCTGGAGCTTAAATTTATTCCAAGTTGGATGAGAAGCCAGTGAAGGGGTAAGGGGTAACCAGGACTGACAGTGTCTGATTTCCGTCATTCCAGGTGCTGTTGCTGGGGAGTGGTCTGCAGGAGGATAACAACCCTGACCAGTGAGGAAGCTGCATTAGCCATCAGAGAAGCAGGATGGCAATGACCTACAGTAGGATAGACGGGCAGAGCTAAGGATGCGGCTGCAATAGACAGTCATGAATTTTTGGTAGGTCCTGTCATCATCGATGGGCAACTTTTTCCACCAGGATTTGGCTGCTCATCTGCAGGCTTACAGAAAACTCAGAGAAAGTTGGATCGTTCTAGAATTGGAGTCTTGCCAAGAAAGTATGATGGATATGGGCAAGGGAGAGACTGGGAAGAAAGGTTGTTAGTCACTGATGTGAAGAACCGTGAACTCTAAGCTAGACGGGGAGAGAAGTAGAAGACAAAGGTTAGGAGGTGAAGACCCACCCTAGAGTCGAGCTCTTCTCCTCCCCTACCTGTAGCTAAGGCTTGGTTTCTGCCTTCTGCAGATGGACTCAAGTCAAGACGATCTGCTGGGCACTCTGTGACCAGTAGCAGGTCTCTAAGATCACCCTTTGCCCCACAGGTTGGCCCTTCTCCCTCCTTGCTCAACCTAGGTCTAGGCCTTGGGCTGCCAAGTGCCTGGGAACATATAGCAAAGTCGACTTACTCGGTCCAAACTCTACTGGTAAAGCTTAAGAGCTAGAGGTAAACTATGGGTTCAAATTGAAGTTCCTCCACCTTCCAGCTGTCCTCGTGAACAATACTTAACCTTTTGGGTCCCAATTTCCTCCTCTGTAAAACTAAAATATCGATAAGACCTATCTCGTAGGGCTATTGTGAAAATCAGAAGAGTATCTAGCACAGGGCAAAGCTCTCAAGTTATCCAATGTTATTATTTTATTATCATGTCTACATTACTCAGATTGAATCTCATACCCCCTAAAACCTCCCTCCCCACCCCAGCCTTCATTTATCTCTTTTCTCTAACTCATTTTATACTTACTATTCATAACACGTATTCTACGTCTTACAACAAGCTGCCCTGTTCTCTAATTGTTGGAATCACTCAATTTGGCACTTCAATCTATGCTAATTACTGTATGCTAATATATAAAATCACGCCTCGTCCTAATTCCTCATGTATGTGCCTTAGCTTTTCTCCCCAACCACACTAGGAGTTTCCCATGGGCCTCTTGTACATTTTATTCACACCTTTATGATAAATAGCACAGTGCTAGACATATAATGGGGATCTCTTACATACAGATACTCCTCGGCTGTGTTCCGAAAAACCTACCATAAATTGAAACTGTTGTAAGCCAAAAACACATTTAATACAGCTAACCTATCAAACATCATAGCTTGGCCTAGCATACCTTAAACATGCTCAGAACACTTACATTAAGCAAAATCATCGATCATATAGCTTATTGTATAACAAAGTATTTGAATATTATACACAGCTGGGTGTTTTGTAGGTATGATGGGACGCAAAAACATAAAACACAACATCCAAGAAATGCTGGCAACACACAACACTGCGGGGTGTTGACACCCCCCTGGAAGCTGTGACCAGCTAGCATCACTAGAGAATAATGCCCTACTACATCTTGCGAGTCTGGGAAAAGATCAAAAGTCAAAATCTGAACTATCATTTCTACTGAACGGGTATTACTTATAAAGTTGAGAAAACATAAGACAAACCATCTTAAGTCGGAGACCTCTGTACTTGGATACTGAAACAGGGCCTTTTGTTTGAGAATTCCAGAAATCTTGTGTGTTAGGGAACTGAAGGCAGGTGGGAATGGTTCAGAAATGAACCGACTTGTGTGAATCTCCAAGTCAGTCAACCATTCTCTGAGGAGGGCCTCTGCTATCCTGGGGAGAGTACTGTCATGCATTTTCTTCTTAAAAGTCTCTAAAATTCTGGCTCGGCACCTGTGGCTCAGCGGGCTAAGGCACCAGCCACATACACCTGAGCTGGCGTGTTCAAATCCAGCCCGGGCCCTCCAAACAACAATGACGGCTGTAACCAAAAAATGGCTGGGCATTGTGGCGGGCACCTGTAGTCCCAGCTACTTGGGAGGCGAAGGTAGGAGACTCGCTTGAGCCCAGGAACTGGAGGTTGCTGTGAGCTGTGATGTCACAGCACTCTATCCAGGGTGACGGCTTGAGGCTCTGTCTCAAAAAAAAAAGAAAAAAAAAGTCTCTAAAATTCTTTCAAGAGATAAACTGACTCATTCCACAATCCTCAGGGAGTTGCTAGCCCTCAAAGCAAAGAAGCTTTTACTGACCATCAGCCCAGGGCCTCTTGGGCAATAGGAAGACAAATGCTAAGAACATGTGATCCTGCTGAGAAGCTGCCCTAACTTGAAGCCATTCCCCGGATTTGGGGGACCACCTAAGTAGAAGAAATAGCTGCCCCTGACACCACAAAGAACTTCTGCAAGGGCGAGAACAGCCTGCCTCTCTTACACATTCTTTTAACACTGCTGATTCTGCCCAGAGGCGTCATGAAACAGGGACTTAGAGCACCAAAGCTGCAGCCAGCCAGCCAGCCAGCCAGCCAGAATTCAAACCACAGCTCTGCTGCTCGCTGGCAGCTGCGTGACTCTGAGTTTCTCTGACCTCTCTGTGCCTCACTTTCTTCATCTAGAAAGTGACAGCTATAGTGCTTATATTTTTTAAGAGGACTGAGAGGTTTTAAGGTTTTATAGTGTGCAGGACAGTGTCTAGCTATAAGCATTATGCAAATGTTTTTTGAATAATGTTTTATTGCATTAATTCACCAACATGTAGGGGTGGCGTTCTGAGCATTTTGGGGGAAAGCGCATTTCTAAAAAATTTCTAGGAACCAGGAAAGTAAAGATGAACTAGACACAGTCCTTTCCTTCGAGGAACTCAAAGGCTATTTTAATTGACTGGTTTCTAACAGCTCCAATAGAGGTTCTGATAAAGTGCTAGGGAAGCATAAAGGGTGGTTATTCACTCTGCCCATGGGTGGCAGTGAAGGCTACACGGGGCTAGCATCTGTAATTGCATAGGACTCAAGATGTGAGGGGAGGTACCATACAATAGTGGTTTTCCATTTTCCCTTTTTTTTTTTTTTTTTTTGAGACAGAGTCTCACTTTGTCACCCTCGGTAGAGTGCCTTGGCGTCATAGCTCATAGCAACCTCAATCTCTGGGGCTCAAGCAATCCTCTTGCCTCAGCTTCCTAAGTAGATGGGACTACAGGCACCCACCACAACACCTGGCTATTTTTAGAGACCAGGTCTCACTCTTGCTCAGAATGGTCTCAAACTCCTGAGCTCAAGCAATCTCAGCCTCCCAAGTGCTGGGATTACAGGCGTGAGCCACCACACCCAGCCTCAACTTTCTCTTGAATTTTTTTTTTTTTTTTGAGTTAAGGTCTCTCTCTGTCACCTGGGCTAGAGTGCAGTGGCATCACCATAGCTCACAGAAATCTCAAACTTCTGGGATGAAACAATCCTCCTGCCCCAGCTTCCCAAGTAGTTGGGACTACAGGTATGCCGCCCCACGCCTGGCTAATTTTTCTATTTTTTGTAGAAACGAGCAAGAGGGGAGGTCTCACTATCTTTCTCAGGGTAGTCTTGAACTCCCAAAGTCAAGTGATCCTCCTGCCTCAGCCTCCCAAAGTGCTAGGATTACAGGCATCAGCCACCCCACCTGGCCATTTCCTTTAATCTGAATAACCTGGGGGGCTTTTAAAAACCCAGATGCCCAAGCCCAGGCTAAAAGTTTCTGATTCACTAGATCTGGGTGGGACCCAAGAATCTGCCTTTCTAATAAGCCCTCAGGAAATGCTGATGCTGACAATGCTCCAGGGATCCCACTTTGAGGACTGCTGCCTTGCAGGACTAGGATGGAAGAAGTGTGTGCATAGGTTCTGGAATGTGAAACAAACTGGCCTTCTCAGGGCAGCAAAAGTAGTCACACATGGTTGGATCGGACAGCAGTGGTAGGACTTGCCAAAAGGTGAGGTGGGAAGAGTAAAGAAGCCGGAGGGTGAATCCTGCACACATGGAGAATCTTTACATCCTTGATTAACGTAATCTGACTTGTATTTCCAGAACTATGGCTCTGGTATCAATGCGGTCTCTAACTCCTGAGCTCAGGCTATCCACCTGCCTCAGCTTTCCAGAGTGCTAAGATTACAGGTGTGAGCCACTGCACCCTAGCCACCTAGTAGGGTTTGACTCTGTCCCTTCCAAAATTCACGTGATGGAAACTAAATCCCTGATGCAGTAATGTTTAGAGCTGGGGGTTTGGGGGAAGTGGCTAGCTCATGAGGGCTCCATCCTTACAAGTGGATTAAAGCAGCTGCAAACAGGGCTCATAGGAGTTGCTTTGCTCTCCTGTACCCACTGCCTCCTACCTGTGAGGACACTGCAAGAAGGCCCTCACCAGATGCCGGTGCCTCAGTCTTAGACTTTCCAGCCTTCCTAATTGTGGGAAATAAATTTCTGTTCTTTTTAAATTACCCAGTCCACGGTATTCTGTTACAGCTTCAGAAACCCTTCTAACATAACCTGCATTAGGGTAATCTGTTGGTCACTGTCGGTCCTCAGGCCCATGGGCGGCCCTTCCCTTTTCTGCTCCTATCACAGAGGACTGATTTCTGCAAATTACATTTCTCAGGCTTCTTTGCCAACTGGGTCCTGGTGAATTTCCATCCAAGAGAGGCACTGGCAGGAGGCGGAGGGTGGGCAAGTAATAAAAGCCAGGTTTTCCCTCCTAGCTTCCCTTTCCCACCCCTACCCCTTTTCTACCTTCTGTGGTTTCTGAGTCCCACCAAGTACCCCAGCTCCCAACATCAGGTGACATTCCCTCAGTCTCCAGCCCCCCAGCTGTGTGTGGGTGGGGAGCAGCGTTTGCTGCTGTCGCTCATTTCTGCAATGACTCACCAGCCCGCTGACTTTTAGCTCTTCCAACATCTGACAACTAGTTCCCTGAATTTGAATTGCTTCTATTGAACTAGTTGGTGTGGGCTGTGTCCCTGCTGGTCCCTGACTGATAAACATATAATGGTAATACATTAGTTTCTGACCCCATTACTTGTTTCAGACTTGAGAATCTTACTCATCCTGGGATTATCCAAGCTGGTATTAACAAAGCCTCTAATTTAAGAGTTATGCAGAAAAGTAATTTTAAAAGAGGTGGTAAAGATAAAAGCTAAAATATATACATATTGTAAAACATAAGGCAGTAGGATGATAAATTAGTTTGAATGCTGGTTTTGGTAAGACTACTAAAATAAACAAATATCTGACAAATATAATTAAGGAAATATTTTTAATTAGAAATCACAAAGGAGATAGGACAATTTATAGAAAATAGATATTCCCCCCAAATCCAAAGAGAATGCAATGCATTCTAACCCACTTGTAGGTTAATAAAACTTGAAATTGTTGATGAAATGAATAATTTCTGAAAAAATAGAGATTTCTACAATTAAGCCAAGAAATATAAATCTGAACAGAATCATTATAAGGGAAGAAATTGAGAAAATTATCCAATAACAACACAAGAAGTGCAGTTAGTGCCAATCTTGCTGGCGGGACAGATTTTTACACTTTTAAGATACTTTAAAAAACCTGCGGAGTGCAAAAAGAGATGAGAATCTTTATGTCCTTTAGGCAACCATGAACTTCTTCCTAAAGCCTGATAAAGATAAAATACACAAAAAGAAAATTATAGGCATAGATCACCCATGAATATGGACAAGAAAAGTTTTTAAAAACATCTCACCTCTCAAAGGAACATGTTTTACTATATTGCCTCAAATCTTTTAGATGAATGATTAGGTTTTTTGGAGGGGAGGAGGGTTGTCACAGCTTTCCTGAAATATAATTCTTATGCCATAAAAAACATGGGACACTTCATGAATTTGTGTCATTTTTAACACAAGGGCCGTGCTAATCTTCTCTGTATCATTCCAACTTACGTACGTGTGCTGTTAATGCAAACGCGAAGGATGATAACTTTACAAGTAAAATTGAAAGAAATCACAAAGGATGGACAGTTTGTACGTTATCAAAGTAAACAACTCAACACAACTTAAAAAGCTAAAATCAAAGGGAAACCATCTGGAGAAAACATTCATAGCAAGAAAATCAAAGGGTTCCTTTCTGTGGTATGTGAAGAACTTACACAGGTTGACACACAAAAAAAGGAAAAATTAAGTCTCCAATAGATAAACTGGCAAAGAACTTGAAAAAGACAATTCATGAAAAAAAAGAGATACTCCTAGTAAACAAGCATGTGTAAAAATGTTCAAACTCTCTTGTGATCAAAAAAACTCACTCAAAAGATATAGCGTCTTACACCCACTACACTAGGAGAATTTTAGAAGTTATCCAATGCCAGGCACCGTGTCTCATGCCTGTAATCCCACACTCTGGGAGGCCAAGGCAGGAGGACCTCTTGAGCTCAGGAGTTTCAGAACAGCCTAAGCAAGAGTGAGACCCTTCTCTACTAAAAACAGAAAAATTAACCAGGCGTCATAGCAGGAACCTATAGTCCCACATATCAGGAGGCTGATGCAGGAGGATGACTTGAACCCAGGAGTTCGAGGTTGCTGTGAGCTATGATGACACCATGGCACTCTAAACTGGACAACAAAGTGAGACTCCACCACAAAAAAAGAAAAAGAAAAGAAGTTATTCAATATGCAATATTATGGCAAAACCATTCACCTTGCACACTATTGGTAGCCATATAAACTGGAACCCTCTTTTGGCAATATACATCAGGAATCATCTTACAGTTCCCATAATATCTCTTTAGCCTATGGAAATTTTAAAGATTAAAAACACAAAGCTATGTGAGAATTCCTTGCAATGTCATTCTAACAACCAAGATAAATATTTATTTATGCTTCTACCTCTAATAACAGGGGAATTCTAAAAGAAGGGTTATAAATTATTGTTCACAATAGACATTAGTTTATTAAGCACCCTCATATACATTGTCCCTTTCAATCTGCAACAGTGCCCTGAGGTAGATAGAAATTACTGAGACTCATGAAAATTAAGGTACTTGCACAAATCACATAACCAGTGCCTCTTCACCTGCTACCAAATCCCCATGTTCCATGTTCTTTCTACGATAAAGGGAGTAGTTATGAATATCTGATCTAAACCTCAGTTTCCTCATCTGTAAAATAAGCTAATAAGAGCACTTAAAGTGTAGTGATGAGGATTAAATGGAGCCCTTCAATAGCCTTGATGTTCTTAGCACATGCAGCCAGCCGTCAGTAAATTATGACTAATGACAGGCCAGGCCGGGTGGCTCACGCCTAGCACTTTGGGAGGCTGAGATGGGAGGATCTCTTGAGACCAGGAGTTTGAGACCAGCCTGGGCAATAACAAGACTCTATCTCTACAAAAAAAAAAAAAAAATTAACCTTACATGGTGGCATACACCTGTAGCCCCAGCTGCTCAGGAGGATGGCTTGAGCTCAGGAGTTCACAGTTGCAGTGAGCTATGATGATGCCACTGCAACTCTGGCCTGGGCAATAGAATTAGATTCAGTCTCAAAATTAGTTAATTAATAATTAATAATAATACAAAATTGTATCACTTCAAGTGGAATAAGTAATAATAAAAATAGTCACTGTGTGAACACAGCAAGGGTATAAATCACTTCTCCTTTTAGAATTTTTTTTTTTAGTACAATAAACAAATCTGGTGGGAAACAAAATATAAATATACCAAAATCCACTCAAATGAACTGGCACCTTTTGGGGAACCTAATTTTAAATCCGGGATCTCTTGCTTCTAATTTGAAATCGTAAACTCAGCATACATGTATGGCCCCTGGCGACACCACTGCCTCACCTGCCCAAGGGGCCCAGAGAGGCATTTACGGGCCTTAAAAATATACTAGGCTTAGTCATTCAGTCTTCCTGAAAGATGAAGTTTGTTTCTTTTCCTTTTTTTTAAGATAGAATTTCACTTTGTCACCCTCGGTAGAGTGCCAAGGCATTATAGCTCACAGTAACGTCAAACTCTGGGGCTTAAGTGATCCTCTTGCCTCAGCCACCTACGTAGCTGGGACGTGGGCTCAACACCCAGCTATTTTCGGAGATGGGGTCTCAATCTTGCTCAGGCTCGTCTTGAACCCGTGAACTCAGGCAATCCACCCACCTCAGCCTCCCAGAGTGTTAGGATTACAGGGGTGAGCCACCACGCCCAGCTGAAGTCTGTGTCTTAAATCCAAAACTTAGAAGCAAATGTCTGGAAGAAATGTCCTAATAAATAGCAACATTCCAGGGAAGTTTCTTTGACCTGCAGCACCAAGGAGAATATACTTACTCCTCCCTTTTGTCACAAGGCCAGAACCCACAAAAGAGTGAAAGAGCATTACCCCCAGATTTATTTAAATCTACAAATAGGGAGCAATGCAAACCACCAGAGGGGCAGGCTTCGAAAGCATCCTTAGGCTTTTTCTTCCCCCAAAGCCAGAGGGGCTGGAAAACCTCCACCCACCCCAAAGCCAAGGCTCCTGTCTTGTCACAGGCTTGTGAAGGGCAAATTGGAATGTGTGTAGCAGAGACACAGAAATGCAGCTGATCCGTGCTGAGCTGGAGTAGTGAACAACAGCCTACATGACTCAGAGCTTGCACAGTTAGTATAATTGCTCCAATAAAAGAAGTGACAAGTTCAGCACAGGATATAAATTCAGAAGAGAAATATCGAAGGATGACACAGATCCTAGCATGACCAGAGGCTGAATCACACTGCGCTTAAACTCAAACATCCAAATACCTCCTCCACTTAGGGTGTCAGATAAGCATCTCCAACTTAAGTGGCCAGACGCTGAGCTGCGGCCCTTGGCCTCACCTGCTCTGCTGTCTCAGTAAAGGGCAACACCAACCCTTCCAGGCCTTCAGCTGGAGTCTTAAGCCTCCTCTCTTCGCCCTGCACCTCACCTCCCATGCATCAGAAAATCCTTTTGGCCCTCTCTCCAAATCCCCTCTCTTCTCATCACGCCCACTGCCTCCCTGGTCCAAGGTGTCACCATCTCTGGCCTGTCTTCGTCTTACCGCCTCCTAACTGATCTCCCCATTTATACCCTGGCGCTCCCTTCCCAACACAGTGGCCAGAGAGACCCTTTTAAAACCTAAGTGAGGCAACACCATAAAAGAACAAATCCATAAAAAAGCTCATAAATTGGACTTTATCAAAATTAAAATCTGCTCTTCAAAAAATGCCATTAAATGATAAAAAGACAAGCCAGAGCCTGGGACAGTATCGGCAAAGCGTGTATCTGACAAAGGACGTCTATCCAGAGTCAATTTTTAAACCTCCAAAATTTAATAATAAGAAAATAAGCAAACAAAATTTTTTAAATGAGCCCACAATTTGAACAGACACTTCACCAAAGAAGAGATACGGATGGCAAGTAAGCACATGAAAAGATGTTTCAAGACCCTGTTTCATCACTAATCATCAGGGAAATGCAAATCAGAACCACAATAAGATCCCACTACGGCACCTGTTAGGATAGCTGCTGTGATGGACAAGAGTGTTTCTCGACCTTTTTTATCTCACGGCACACTTGAACCCACAGTTCAACTTCCAGGTCACACTTTAATTATGTTGATCAAAAAAAAAAAAGAGTGAAAAAAGGATATACTTACCGTGCTTTGAACTTCTTTTGAAAATATTTTAATTAACGATCTTTAAAATTTTTTTGAGACACACCAGAAATCACTAACAGAAAGAAAATAGCAAGTGTTAGCAAGGATGTGGAAAAATTGGAATCTTTGTGCCTCTTGGTGGGAATGTAAAATGGCACAGCTGCTATAGAAAACAGTATGGCAGCTCCTCCAAAACTTAAAAATAGAATTACCATATGATCTAGCAATTCCATTTCTGGGTATATACCCAAAAGAATTGAAAGCAGGGTCTCCAAAGATATCTATTCGCTCACGTTTACAGCAGTGTTATTCACAATTGCCAGAAGGTATAAGCAACCCAAATGCCCACTGACAGATGAATGGATTGAAAATGTGGTTCAGAGAGAGAAAACAATGGAAGGGAAATTCTAGCGCGTGCTCCAACATAGATGAACCTTGCGGACATTATGCTAAGTGAAATGAGCCAGTCACAAAAAGACAAGTACCAAATGATTCTGCGTGAGAAATTTAAAGTAGTTAAAATCAGAGGGAGGAAGCAGAATGGTAGTTGCCAGGGACTGGGGCAGGAGAGGACGGGGAGTTGTTTAACGGGTATAATCTCTATTTTGCAAGAGTTCTAAAGATTCATTTCACAACAATGTGAATGGTCTTAACTCTAAGGAACCACACACTTTAAAGTGGCTTCGTGGCTCAGGCCTATAATCCTAGTCAAGGCCGAAGGATCGCTTGAGCTCAGGAGTTTGAAGCCAGGCTGAGCAAAAACAAGATCCCATCTCTATTAAAAACAAAAAATTAACAGGGCATTTGTAGCAGGCACCTGTAGTCCCACCTACTGAGGAGCCTCAGGCAAGAAGATCACTTGAGCCCAAGAGTTTGAGGTTGCTGTGAACTGTGGTAATGCCTTGACACTCCAGCCTGGGACAACAGAGTGAGACTCTGTCTCAAAAAAAAAAAAAAAAAAAAAGTGGCTAGCATAGTAAATTTTATGTTATATATATTTCCACAATTAAAACTTTTTAAATTACCAAACTGCACACTTTAAATATGCATAGTCTAAAGGGGGCTAGAGAGAACTTTTAAAGGTGATGGATAAGTAGGTAGCATGGATAATGATGATCATGTGTATACTTATCTCCAAACATATCAAATAATATACATTAAATACTACAGCTTTAAAAAATAAACAAGTGCCACTTACCTTTCGTCACTTTTATCTCCATAAAGCTGTTTTTAAAATTTTTTAGTTCCATTTTTAAAAACTAAGTGGGTCGAGTTCCTCCTCTACTCTAAACTTCCCTCAGACTTCCCATTCCATTCAGAGCAAAGTCCTTGGAATGACCTACAAAGCGGTACATGGTACTAAAGCCAAGGTCTTCATCTCCCATTTCTCTCCCCCTCACTCACACCAGGCCAGCTACCCTAGCCTTCTCCAGTTTCCCCTACACACCAGGCCACTCCTGGGGCATTGACTCATGCTCTGCTCTGCTATTCGCTTTTTTTCCTGAAAAGCTTTTCCCCCAGGTCACTTCATGGCTCACTTCCTCATCTCTTTCAAATCTTTATTCAAATGTCACCCTCTCAGTGGGGCCTTCCCTGCCCTGATATTTAAAACTAAAACACTTCTCCACCTTGCAAGGCTCCATCTTCTTTCCCTGCTTTATTTTTCTACATAGCACTTATCACTAATATGCCCTATTTAACTTATTTATTTAGTCTGTGTCTCTCTCCACCATTAATAGAATTGTGCTCAGAAAAACAAGTTTTCTTTTATTCCCTTTATTCATTGATTATATTTCCCCCAACAACCGGTACAGTGCCTTGCACAGAGTAGGTGCTAAATAAATATTTGTTGAGTAAATGAATAAATGAAGGAAGGAACATTATTTGACCTTGACAACCATGTATAAGGATCCTTTATGAAGGCACCCCAATCTAGGCTATGTAGCTGGACTTTGTATCAAGCTTTATGGTTTAAAAATTCTGTGCATAACCTTGATCCTTTACAATCCTCACATGGACATGATGATATGTTGCCACCATTTTCTTTCTACATATAAGTTGATGCTCCGTAAAGGATAACCTACCCCAAGATCGTGGGGGCTGCAAATGGCAGAGTCAGCCTTTAAGCTACGAATTTGCCATCAGCCACCAAATCCCACGATGCCACTCTAAGTACCTACATTTTTTCAACTTTCATATCCTTTCATTTCATTCATCATAGCAGTACTGATAGATTTTAACAGTTCGGTAGTTAACTCTTGTGCTATAAATTTCCATTTGTCATACCCCAAACTCAATACTTTAGAAGGCTCCCCTTTTGGTTTTTAAATGAAAATTGATGATATTGAGTGCAGGAGTACAGGAACAGCAAACTCATTTCTGGGTACAATCTACCTGGAGGCAAAAAGAAATAATCAGGAGCACTCAGGGTGCAGGGCTTCCCTGCTCCAACGTGGAGCAGAAAGAAACTGACCCGGCATCACGGACCCAGCCTCCCCAACACCTACGGGTAGGGTCTCAGACTTGGTTCAGCAGCCGGAGGGTAATAGAAAGGAGTGTGGCTGGAGCCACCAAGCAGGGAGAGCACCTCCCACCACTCACTGTGGCCTGGTGTCTGTGAGCATCTAGAAAAGGACACAAACAGGTTTTTATGAGGGCTGTAAGCCAATGGACAAAGGCAAGCTCTCTCAGCCTGGGTCCCTCCTCTGAACCAGTTGCCTTGCCAACAGGCCACATGTTTCCACTCTGCAGAATCCAATTTCTAAGCAATGTGACAGTGACAGGTCCAGAGACATGCTACACACTCCCAAGGTGCCTTTGAACACCTGCTGAATCCCTGAGAACAATGGGTCTCCGGATGTATTTAGCAACCTGGAACACGTGCAAGGCAAATGCACATCGGGCCAGTTTATGCAACAGCCCCAACCCCCAAGCGTCTTGCAAGCTACAGAGAACACAAGGCTAGGCCACGTTCTTTATCATGAGCGTCATCATTCTCAGAATCACTGCAAACATTTGCATGGAGCTCATGCCCTAAATATACTAAGTTATTCAATCCTCACAATAATCCTCCAAGGTAGGTATTATTAATATCCCATTTCAAAGGAGGGAAAAGAGACATAGAAAAGGGAAGTAGTTACCCAAAGTCACACACCTAGAGAAAGGTGATGCCAGGGTTTGATCCTAAATGGTCTGCCGCCAGAGTCCACCCTCCTAAATAAATAGTCTGCTAGATTTTCTAATCTCCCTTAAATGTGAAAGCCGAGAGATTGCTCTAGCTATCCTTCCTGTATAACAAGCCACCTCAAAACTTCGTAAAGTACAATACCCATTTTTTTCTGGTTATGAACATAGTGGGTGAGGAATTTGGGCAGGATTCTGTGGGGACGGCTTGTCTCTGCTCCACAATGTCTATCTAGGTCATCAGCTAGCAAGGGTCAAAGGCAGAGAGTGACCCAACAACTGGCATCCTCACTCACAGGTCACGCACTGCATGCAGCCTCTCCACGTGACCTGGGCTCTTAGCACGGTGGCTGGCTTCCAAAACCAAGTGTCTCAAGAGGAAGGAAGTACAAGCTGTCAGTTTCTTAAGACTGAGACCCAGAAACAGGCATAGTATCATTACTGCCATTTTCTACTGCCCAAGCAGTCACAGCATCCAGGTTCAATGGAGGGTGACATAAACCCTACTCCTCAAAGAATTTGGGGGGCTATTTTTTAAGCCAACAAATGAGATCATTTAGTCCAGCCCCTTTAAATTCTAGCTGAACAACTGAAGCTCAGAGAAGTTAAGCGATGTGTCCACAATCACACAAGTGACTAAAGTGCTAGTGGCGGTAGGGAACACAGGTGCCCTGGTGCCCTGATAGTCTGTGCCACTACTTCTCTGGGGGTTGTACATTGGGAACTTTAAAAAGTACTAAAGCCTGGGTCCCACCTGCCGAGATTCTGACTCGTTTTGATGTGGCTCGGGCACAGGGGACCTTTAACAGCTTCCCAGTGTAATGTGCAGCAGTGTAAGAAACATGCTTTCTACAATCCCCCAGTTCCATATAGGTTTCAGTGCCAGACCATTGCAGTGGTCCTAGCCTGCCAAGGGAGCAGCCATACTTAGAAGGGAATTCTGACACCTCACCTGGTTCACAGACTTCACCCTGAACCTTTTTCCTCCATACCCTTTATTGATATACTTCTCATCTCCCCCATTCCTGCCCTCCCCATCTTCCAGGTGCCCCTCAGAAACAACCCCTCCTTTAACACTCAACTCCTCGGCTAGGAGTCATGTTCACCTCTTGGCCACCCTCTGCCAAGTTCTAGAAATTCAGTTCTGCCTTTGGGGCTCCTTACGGGTTCTCCTGAGCAATCTGCCTCAGCCCCCCTGGATAACTACTAGCTCTAGTCATAACATCACTCTCTAGCTCCAAATATGTCTTCCTTTCTGTTACTGAGCCAAATAGCACCAGGGCAGACTTACTCTATAAATCATGCTTTAAAATGTCGATCCTGTGAAATCCTGGGTCAATTTAGTGGGGGGAGGAGGGTCTATCACCATGATTATTTCACTGAAATAATTGTCCGCTTGCATCATATGTCATGTGTCATAACAAACTGGCCAAAAGCACTGGCTTAAACAAATATTTTTAGTGTTTCTCCTTAGATTAAAGTTCTCATGAAGGCTTAATTTTAAAAATGTGTAAGGAAGCTTTCTGATATTCTCATTCTAACAGATTTGCTGATTTATATTAGGTTAGGAGAAGAACTTTATAGTTTTATCCTGGGTATGTATCTCCTGAGAATAATTTTATAGAATATATTTCTTCTTCACTTTATACAGAATGAAGTATTTCTAAACTTCCTAGGCAATTATTGTAAATGTTCCAAAGAAGAAGTATTTAAAGGAACTCTTTATTAAGGCTCATTTCGCCAGTCTCTTTACTTTTGTATATGTTTGAAAATTTTTATAAGATTAAGAAGAAAGGGAAAGGAAGAAGAAAAGGAAGGAGGAAAAGAGGATGGTCAACCTCAGGGGATTCCATGATGGTATAAAAATTCATTATACAGTGGAACCTCTGTAAGTGGCCACCCACGGGACTGTAACAAACCGGTCAACATATGGAGTGGTCATCACAAGGAACCAGGCCCACTGTACAGATATGTACATGCGGTGCAGCTCCAGTCTATGAAAATTAGGTCAAAGTAAGGAAGTGGTCAGTGTAGGGAGGTGGTCAACTATGGAGGCTCTACTGTCTAAGGAAATATAAATAATATCCCCAGCCCTAAAACATGCATTTGTTATTTGTGTGTATCTGTGTTTTTATTTCTAATTTCTCTAGAATGGGGTTCTTAAAATTTAAGATAATCATGCTCAAAAAGCATTTTTCTCTATCAGTCTTCATCTCTCTCTCCTTCTCCCTGTATAGGAGCAAGCGAGAAGCTCACACCCACCCTGGTTTACAGAAGTCCCATCTACTTTACATACATGTATATACTTTAGGACTTACTCACTCTTTGGGTAGACCCAGCCATATTCCATGCAGTCTCTGAACACTTCTTCCACCAACCCTTTACTCTACCTTTGTTTTCCTCTCTCAAGTCCTATTTCCTTTGCCCATGATACAATCAATGCTTCTTCAGTGCCCCAATACCAAACTAAATTCTGAGAGGCACTGTTTGCAGCTCAAACTGCTTCTGAGGCACTCACCTGCACAGATTCTGTGGGAGCAGACAAACTAGATCACAATTAATCAGCAGTGTGCACATAATCATAGTATTAATGGAAAACTTAATTTCATCAAGACCAACTGTCCAATGATGCACTTCTTTAAATAAAACCATGATCCTGTACAATATTCAGAGTAGCCACACAGACATCTTCTATGTTGATCTTGAAGAGGCATAACAAGTTTAATAATTAAGAGTTTAGATTCCAGAATGAGACAGACTTGGATCAGAATCCCAATTTCATCACTTTCTTACTGTGTAACCTTGGGTAGATAGATCCCTCTAATCCTCTGTTTTCTCACATGTCAAATGGGAATAATAACAGTACCTATCTCGTGGGGGTATTACAAGTGTCGAAGAGATAACATATACAAAGCATGGTGCTCAGCAAAGAATCCAGGTCCAAGGAATGTGAGGCCCTATTATTGCAGAGCTTGTTGATAATAATGCTGCAATTATGATTAATAGTTCTCAAAATCAGCTTGTAAATACATTTCACTTTATGTATTTGCCATAATCCTGTGAGGTAGGAATGGTTATTATTCACAATTAAGGAAATCAGTTCAGAAAGGTCACTTGACTTGTCCAAGATCACACAGCCTGGGGTAGAAGAAGCATAAATGGAAGCACAGGTGCATAAGCTCAGGACTGTGTCCTAGTTCTCTTCTCCCTTACACCACTGTGTACGAGGGGTTTCCCAGCCTATGATTAGACACTTTGTGTGACAGGGAACTTACCGCCCACTGATGCACAATAGCAATCCAC
This sequence comes from Perodicticus potto, assembly GCA_963574655.1. Classification (NCBI taxonomy): domain Eukaryota; kingdom Metazoa; phylum Chordata; class Mammalia; order Primates; family Lorisidae; genus Perodicticus; species Perodicticus potto. The sequence goes on from CAUYRH010070534.1 coordinate 54,486, forward strand.
CTCCCCGCAGCTCCATCAGCAGGAAGCACACTTACCCTTTATTGAGCTGGGATCTGTCTCCATGTAAGGTGCATCCGTTGGTCTGACTCTGCCCTGTGGGGGCCACTAGGAACAAATCTGCTCTCTCTTTCACATAACAGCCCTTGAATTTTTAAAGATCTAATCATGTAACCCCTGCCAAGTCTTCCCCTCTCCAAGCCCAAAGTCCCTAGGTTCTTTAGCCATTCCTCTTCCAGAACATGATAGTGAATCCCCTTCCCACCTAGGCCTCCTTCTCTGCCTCAGGGCTTGACAAGAGGCATAGACTATTGATGACCAGAGAAGCTTTCATCCTGCCCCCAGAGGCTTGTAATACATTTATGCTTTCTCAGGATGACACATACTCCAGGAGTACTAAAAATTGCTGTCAATCTCACTGGCATCGTGAAGGACTCTGGCATTTTACCATATAATCATTTTTTTTCCTCCCAGGGGGCTGCCTGCTTGAGAAAACTGTCATATTCTCCAGCCAAGGGAAGCCAAAGTGTTCTGAAGCAGATAAGCATAACTCTGCCATGTGGTTTCTTCCTAACACTTTTCTGATGCATCGGCTTGTAGAAAAGAAGCTAAAATAACCTGCAGTCAGAGACACTGGCCTCACCCCAGCTGCTTTGTCTAAGCCTCACTAGCCTTATAGAAGAAGAGAGTATCTTTGATAGGACAGGACAGGTTATGCTGACACCCCCCACCCCAAAATTAAAACCTCGGTGACTTAACAATAAAAATTGATTTCTATTATGTAAAGTTCACTGTCGATCTGGCAATTCCAAGAAACTGGGTTTCTTCCTCCTTCTTATATTAGGCTGCTGGGTGTGTGCAGCCAAAGGCACAGCAGACCTGGGAACCAGGCTCAAGGTGCTGCAGACGGAGAGGCCTAAGGGATTCTGGAAGGACTGGCACTAGTGCTTGCCTCCTGGTTCTAGAATGACCCAGGAGGGTGCTCCTCTTCCTCAGCCACCATAAGCAACATGAAGGATGTGCACATGCAGGAACTTGGTGGTTCCAAACACAGCAGAACCTCTGTAAGCTGACCACCCAAGGGACTATAACAAACTGTTTGAGGGCAGTTCACGTTCAAGTGCTGATGGATCCAGGCAACTACACACTCAGAAGACGCAGTTTCCAGGTCACTGTGTGGCAAGGGAAGAGCCAGCTCTTCATTGCTTCCATCTAGAACTAACATAAATCACTCTTGCGTATAGCCTGTTGGCCGGAACTCATCACAGGGTCCCACGTAAGTAAAAGGAGGCTGGGAAATGTGGGTGAGCACACAGATACTTAAGGAGCAGGAAATAGTATGCTGCAGAGATGGCACCGTTTATAGCTCAAAGTGCTCATGAGACACTCACCTGTGCAGATTCTGTGGTATCAGATGGACTAGGTCACAATCGACGCTTGCACCTATACAGGGAGAGGGAGAGAGAAATGAAGACTGACAGAGAAAAATGCTTTCTAAGAATGATTAGCTTAGATTTTTAGAACCCCATTCTAGAGAAATTAGGAATAAAAACACATATACACACAAATAACAAATGCATGATTATGCCCTGCATAATCTCAGTGGCCTTTGATCCTGCACCCATCCCCACAAATATAAGAGAATCACCAAGCTCCTTGCAGCCCTCGGATGGCTCGTAGGACCTGAGAACCAGGGTATTTGATGGCTCGTGCCACATCTCCCTCTGAATCCCCAATGGTGGTCTTAGTAGGCAGCTGCAGACAACTCCCTCCCATTTCACTCTGCCGCCGTTATCTCACTGAGGCCCTCACCACTTCTTTTCTGAAAAGTGTTCATAGTGTTTTTAGCTGATCTCCATCCCTCTCTCTGCCACACCATCATCCATTACCTTCTAAAAAATCTAACCCGAACGCATCCTTCCTCTGTTTCAAATCCTCCCACAACCACAGTTTCAACAGGATACATCCAATTTGCTTAGATTTGTGTGAAAACACTTCCATAATCTGGTCCCAAAGAGCTTTTGCATCTCATCACCCAATACCACAGTCCTGTGTTCCCTGTGGTCAGACCACCCCAAATTCATGCTCACTTCTTCCTGTGCCATAACACTGCTCCTTCCAACCTGAACAGCTGGAGAAACTCTACTGACCCTTCTATAACCCGTTGAAGTGTCCTGTCCTCTTGATAACCCCACACTCCCCAAAGAGCTAGCTATCCCTGCTTTGGGTTCCAGACACCTGCCTCAATTGTACTTTGCTGTTAGAGTATTCTTCTCTTTCACTCAATGTGTTTCTCACTGACAATGGCCATGACCTGTTCATCTCTGTATTTCTAGTGGACAGAATTATTCCTCACCCGATATTTAAGTGTCAATAAATGTTGAACAATCCATTTTATAATTTCTCCATCTCAGCTTATGCCACTAAGAAAGAAGCCATCCCTGCATAGACTACTAGGTTTTTGTTCCAAAAGAAACCGGAAACGGAAAAAATAATGGCACCACGTACAGCTTGAGCTGAGGGAGTTGAACAGAGAACAGTAAACTCCCCCCAGTTTTCCCAGCATCCTGAAGACCAGAGTGATCCAGGAAGATCACTATGACTTTCTGAATCATTCTAATGTGGACTCTACCTCGTTCAAAAAATCCTGTGAGGATAGGCTGATAATAAATAGCTGTTCGATTAGGTCAATATTGAACTATTTTAACATGTTCCCTCTCCTGAGCAGAGAGATGGCACATCCCAGAATTAAAAGCATATATGAAAGCTCTGGTTATTCAGAGGAGAGAGGAGGGGAAAAAAAGACTTAAAAACTCTTCAGAAAGCCTTCAGCACTGTAACTAAATGCTAATGTTTAAAGATATCCCAATATTTCAGGAAGCCATTGGTAGTGCCACACTAAAGCTCATTCCAGTTCTAAAGAGAAATATTTGACTTGGAGGAACAGACCCCATGCTGGCTCCAAGATAAACTTTCCTAGCTCTCTCAGGCCAATTTTAATGCTAAGAGCAGCTCCATCTGAGTAAAAGTTCATTTTTGAGAGCCAAGCTGTGAATTGTGCTACAGGCTGAGCTGAGCAGTTGGTCTTTTGCTGATGAAGGCAGAAGCCTGAATATGATACAGAAGTGGAGGGGGAGCCAGGGACGTCCGAGGGGGATTATCACAGAAGGTCAGACTAATTAAATCGAGAGAAGTCACCAGAGAGCCCAAGTTCCCACACACACCATCTTCAAATGCTCTGACACATGCAGGGGGTGATAAGAAAAAGAGGGTTGAATTGCCACTTTTATCTGCCTGGAAGGACAACAGTCAACCAAATAAAACTATTTAGTATCGGTTTAAACCCAGTTGGGGAGGGAAGAATGGAAACTGCTGCCAACTCCTAATTATGCAGTTGAATCAGAGACAGGGAAAGTGAGGAGAGGCGAAGTCCAGTTGTCTCTCTGGTCAGGCACTTGAAGCATGGTCTTTGCACACCTACTATGTGCCAGGCATAGCTGGGTGCAACAGATAAAACAAACAAGAGACATTCCCAGCCATCAAGGAGCTCACAATTGAGAAACGTTTATGGAATATTAATTATACAACATGATTGATGCTCTAATAGAGTTATCTAAAAATTGTAAGGAGTATTTGGGGGACAAAGGTGGAGGAATCTCTTCAGTTAGCAGTCCCCCCACCTGTCAGGGCTGGCTTTCAAAACTGAGGCAACACATGGACAAGTCCCCAGCAGTAAGAATTAGCTGGGCTCATTTCTGTAATCCTAACACCCTGGGAGGCCGAGGAGGGAGGATGGCTTGAGCTTAGGAGTTTGAGACCAGCCTGAGCAAGATCAAGACCTTGTCTCCACTAAAAATAGAAAAATTACCTGGGCATGGTGCAGGGCACCTGTAGTCCCAGCTCCTTGAGAGGCTGAGGCAGGAAGATCACTTGGGCCCAGGAATTGGAGGCCGCAGTGAACTGTGATGACGCATTCTGTCTTTTGAGGCTCCATGAGGAGTTTGGGCCATAGATACTGGGCTGAGGATCTAGGGCTTGGAGAAGACTGGAAATGCTGCTGAGAGTAGCATGTGAAATAAGAGAGCCCTAAACACCAGCACACAAGGGTGACAGCAAAATCAGAAACTGAGAGGATGGTCTAAAGTTCATGGCAGCCCAGAAGGGCTGGAGCAGAAGGATCAGAATGAGAAGGTACACTAAGAAAGAACAAGAGGGTCTGGAAAGGAGGAGAGGAGGTGCAGACTCAAGAGTGCCCCCGGAGGCCTGAGTCACAGCCACTGACGTCTAAACTGAACACCCAAAATTTGGATCTCACAGCCCACACTTTCCTAAACAGATATTTAGGGCTCAAACAAGATTGCCAACTTTCTCCTTTGCCAAAGCAAGAACTTAAGAAAAAACACTAGCATCATTTTATGAAATAATGGATATCTGGATCCCCCCAAATATAGAAAGAACAAATTCTCAGATTAAAGGACATTTATCTAACTTGACTATACAGCTTCCTGACAATCATACAAAACATACTACATTAGCCATTATTTTATGCACCATAGACTGATGGACTACTCCGGAAGGGAGGAAGCTCCAAGCCAGGCTGGACACACAGGAGAACGTCTACAGATGACCACCTCCCTACACTGACACCTCCTTAACTTGACCTAATTTTCATAGACCACACATGCACCACATGTACATATCAGTACATTAAGCCTAGTTCCTTATGTTGCCCACCTCTGTATGACGAGCAGTTTGTCACAGCCCCTTGGGCGGTCAACTTACAGAGGTTCTGCTGTATTTCTTACTGTATTCTACCGTATTTGGCTTCTACTGTGTTTGGAACCACTGAGTTCCTGCATCTGCACGTCCTTCAAGATGTTTATGGTGGCAGAAGAAGAACACCCTCCAGGTCATTCCAGAACCAGGAGACAAGCACTAGTGCCAGTCCTTCTGGAATCCCATAGGCCTCTTCCATTTGCAGCACCCTGAGCCTGGTTTGCAGGTTTCCTGTGTCATCGGCTGCACACACCCAGCAGCCTAATATAAGAAGGAGGAAGAAACCTTTTCTTTGTGCAGTCCCTTTGCTTTGTGCAGGACCATCTTTGCTCCCCTGTCCCACACGTGTTGGAGGTTTCATAAATAGACATTTGTTGGACTGCTCTAGGCAGATGAGTGTAGTAAATTCATAAAACATGAGCTCAAGACTCAAAAACCTCCTATAACATTGGATCTGTGCTGTGCTAGGGCTTGAGTTTCCAACCTGGGTGGATGTTTGACATCTCCCCCAGGCACAGAGAGGAGGAAGAAAAATGGCATCCCAGGGCACACGAACATGTTGACAGGTCGTAGGCCTGTAGTCCTTAGTAAATTACGGAATCCTAAAATGTCAGTTACGAAAGAGCCCTTTAGATCACCTAGTCTAAGGCTCACGAAGAGGTGTCATCTCACACATCTACACCAGCTGAGTAGGAGCGGCTGCCTGGGGTGCTGCGGAGACATGAGGCTGGGCCTGGGCTTGAAAGGAGAAAAATGCAGGAATGGAGTTTGTTATATCTGACACAGATTCTGGAAGAAGAAAGGCAGCACCCATCAGGACCCCGGCAAGCTCCCTTGTTACAATTAGAGAAACCAAGAGAGCAGAGTGACTCCCCCACCCGACCCAGCTCGTCAGGAAGAGACTGCAGACCCGCCCCAGCGTCATCTGCTGTCCATCTTACCCTGTTATCTGGATGGATTTCACTCTCCTCCCGACTCCTATTGTCTCATTAGTTACCCACCCAAATCCTATTTGACCTCTTCTAGCAATTCTCCCTTTCTTTCTCCTTCTCTAACAGACTTAAAATGTGGAGTCTACAGTGTTCCACCTGCTCTTTGAGGCCTTCCCAGGGAGTTCTGTTTCAGGGACATCCAGCCTCCCCCACTGAAGCCACTCTCTGGTTAGCAGGCTTTTTAGGTGACACATTCATCTCTTTAATGTGCGCCTCTGCCTTTACCCAGACTAGTACATTCTGGTTTTACTGCTATCTCTTTACCTTTTACGACACCTCACTTGACCTACTAGCATATGAGTTGCAAGTTTCCCTATACACTAGTCCCCCCTTCTCTGCAGGGACACGTTCCAAGACCCTCCATGGATGCCTGAAAATATGGAGAGTATGGAATTCTATACTCTGCTTTCTCCCATACATCCGTACCTATGATAAACGAAGCACAGTAAGAGATTAACAACAATAACTAATAACAAAATAGAACAAGTATAACAATACTCAGAATGGCATCCAATTTAAACTTAAAAATTGTTTATTTCTGAAGTTTTCCATATAATTTTTTTTTTTTTGTAGTTTTTGGCCAGGGCCAGGTTTGAACCCGCCTCCTCCAGTATATGGGGCCAGCACCCTACTCCTTTGAGCCACAGGTGCCGCCCTCCATATAATATTTCAGACCACAAATGACTACAGGTAACTGAAACCACAGAAAGCAAAACCCCAGATAAGAGGGAACTACTGTATTTATCACCAATAAAGTCCTTCAGCAAAGCAGCTGGGTTTGGGTATACAGGGTGCTTACATCAAGTACAAAATAAATATTTGTGAAGTGAGAAAATGAGAGGATGTAATTTAGTCTCATGTTACCCTTTTGTACTCTGGGGCTTCAAACACAAAGTGCAATTTTTTAAATCTAACAGATAAATACATTCCACCACCTCTCTGCTATAAAATACAACCACCACCCACACTATTGAAGCTTGCACACCATTTTTCCAGGCCATCCCCATGTCTGCCCCACAACCCTTCCCTTTGCTTGATGCAAATTTTATTTTAGCAGCAGAACTCTTGGATCAAGTGAAATCTTTCACCAAACCCCAAAGACAAAGCAGGGAAGAACTGAAGAACCAAAAGGCTCCAGGGAAGAGAGAGTGTCCTTATACTCTGCCTTACTCCTTTCAGCAGCCCCCCACCTAACCCCTCTGTGCCCCCAAACCCCTGAAGTACACAGATCTCACATGAGCCTCTCTGTTGGGTTTCTATCATCTTTTTCTCCACCTCAACCCACACTCAGCTGCTAGCCCAATATTAACACGGGCTAATCCTAACACCTCTTTCAACCTGTCACTCCTTGGTGCCATCAAGTCCAAATGCTGCTTGCTGGTTCCAAGACACAGAGGAATGGTATCATGCATCCACCCAGTGGCCCACTTCTCCCCTCTGGCCACAGTGGGATGTCCCAGGCACAACCCCCTCCTGCTCCGCTGCCTTCACACATAGGGAACCCTGGACCTGGGATAGCCAACCACAATTCCCTCCTCACCCCTCTCATGCTCTTCTTGAAATCTCCACCCCCTGCTTCTCCACCTCTGCATTCCATTTCCTGCCACCACCCTCCACACAGGCCCCAATTCTGAGAATCACCCTAAATCCTCACTTTGCACAGCCAGTGACTCACCAGTCCTGGTGTTTGACCTCCTACCCTTCTCACCTCCTGATGGGTCTCCCCACCTGGCCAACACACCTTGTGGGGAGCTGCTGGGTCAACCATCCACAATGTTGCCCCTGCTAAGGCCCCCCCTTGTTGAAAACCTCTCCACACCCTCCACTGCTGTGCTCTAAGGTCCACACTCCTCAGCTGGGCAGAAAAAGGCTATTCGTGCTCTGGCCCCCACCCACCTTTCCAACTTTATCTCCTACCACTCCCCTAGGCTCAGCCAGCTGTTCTGCCAGCCCATACCACCATCTCACCCCCTGGGGTCATTTCTCTGGCACTTGGAGCAGGCTGACATTCCACTCACATGCAAGGGTACATGGAATCAGTGGTTCAGCAGCTACTGGTCCAAAGCCTCCTGTTGCCCCAGCCCCTTCACCCCCCCACCTCCAGAAATTATAGGACAAATTACAGGCACCAGCCCAGCAAGTGGACAAGTTGTTAAATACCCTGCTACTGTACCTGTCACTCACCCCTGTCCTGCTCTGTCCCCCACCAAGGACTGTCCTCCCCTGTTGGACATCTCTGTCCCCACCCCAGGGAGAGGCAGGGATTCCTCCAGCCTCACTCAGTAACTTTCTTCTTCGTGTCCCCATAGAACTTCCTTTATGCTTCTCTTATACAACATGTCCTGATATATTAGGATGTCTTCTCTCTGTCCCTACCACCACTCAACCAAGAGCTGCTTGGGCACTGGAGGCACAGCCCATTCACATACCAGATGCTCAGTAAGTGTCTGGTGAGCTAGACCTTCTTAGCAACTTGGAGCAGTTCTACTTCTCCCTTGAAGCTGTCCTGAGTCCTCTCACAGCCACAGTCCCAGCCTCCTTCACATCCAGCACCTCCACAGGCTGACTCCCTCCACAGCCAGACAAGGAATAGGGACCCAGTAGAACTAGTTCTAAGGCTAATAGCACGTGTCTCCTCCGCACAACAGGAGGCCTTAACAGCCCCTCTTAGCTGGAATAAAGGGATCCAGCTGGGGCTAAGTAAACCAGGAAATAGCAGCCAAAATCAGCTAAGCACACTCATCCGCGCTGCTGGCAAGAACCACTCTGCCTTGGAAAGGAGGAGCACTTCCCTAGTTCCCAGCCCCCACCCCTAGAAGCTCCTCTTCCTGCTCTGAGATCCTAAATAAGGCAGCCCAAAGCCCAGGCTAGAGAAAGATAAAGGAGAGGATCAACCCACGCTTGCTGGGTTTCAGCTGCATGGTGCTGTGTGTTGCGAGGGAAAACAGAATCAAAAGAATGTCTTTTCCCTTTCAGTGACAAGCACAAGCAAAATCACCCGGCGGTCTTACCTTCTGCAGATTTCTCCTAACAGGCCTCAGAAGGCGGGAGGCAGAGGGGGGTGTTTCGACTGCCTCCCACTGAGACCAGGAACTGCTACATCTCTCTGTCACCAGTCTCCTTCCTGAGTACACCGGGGAGGCAGGGAGGGAAGAGGGATGGAAGGGGAAGGAAGGAAGAGAGAGAGGGAGGACACAGCGGCAGCAGCTACTACAGGCCGGCACCCTGCCAAGTGCTTTGCATGTGTCCCCTCCCTGAACCATAAAAACAGCCCTCGGAGCTTGGTGTCAGTCCTCAGAGCTTGGTGTCAGTCCTCTTTTCAAGCAGCGGGAACTGAGGCTTGGGGACATTCTTTGATTTGCCCAAGGGCAGAGGGCTATCAAATGACAGAACTGATTACAAACCAAAATGTCTGATCGCAATTCCAAGATGCTCTCTGGGGCACTTCTTCCCTCCTCCCCTTCCTGTGGGTTTCCCCAAATCTCTAGCAGGACCAAGCTGTGCTTGACATCCTGTCACTCTCCTGCTTTCTGCTTGGTGAAGCAAGTCCACACCCATGTGACTTCTCGCCCTGGGGGAGTTTACTCAATACCCGCCTGCACGCATGTGCTTGTACAAGGTCAGACAGAGCTTAAAATGAGTAGCGGGTGAGGGTCAGCACTGTCTGCACAAGCCCAAGGCAGGTGGAGTGCTAGCACCATCCTTCATTTGTGCATCTATTCAAAATGTCACCTGTGATAACCATGCCTTCCTTGACTCACTATCTGATGTTGTCCCCATCCATCCTCCATCACCTTCTATCATGACACAAAGGATCTCACTATGTTGCTCAGGCTGGCCTTGAACTCCTGCCTTAAGCCAATCTCACCACTCAGCCCCCCAAGTAGCTGGGACTACAAGTACAAGCCACCGCACCCAGTTATGACACTTATTTTTTCCTTAGCTCTTGCTAGAGTCCAAAATTACTCTTACTTATTTCCATGTCTGCGGTCTGTCTGTCCCACTAGAATGTAAAGTCTGGCTACAAGTGGAGTGAAGCAGGCTGTCCAAGAGTTCACTGAGTCAGACTAGAGCCCTGAGTGGGCTCATTTCACAGGCCAAGGCATACCCCTCCTAAACCCCTTTGCCATGCATGGTGGCCCCATCAACTTAATCAGTCTGAGATGTGAAGCTGGATGTAAAGTCTCAACTCTGCCAGTGTCTACCTCTGAGAGATTCCTCCAGAAGCTGAAAGCAATGGCCTGAAAACCAAAGAGTGACTGCAAAACAGATCCAGGGACCTCCCTAAGAAGCTTCCTGCCCATCAAGGGCTCTGGTTGCCCACCCTTTCCATCAGATGGAAGGAAGCACTCCTCCCATTTTCCAATGAACTGGTTGTTTTCAGTCATAGGTTTCTGCCCTTAAGTTTAGAGCAGTGTTTGAAAGTGCCATTCCAGTACTTGCCAAAAAGGCAGATTCCAGGGTTCCAAGCTTATGGTCCTGATTATTTTGTGCCCTAGACATTGTTCCTTCTTTGCTGGACTCCTGCAGAACAAGAAATCAGAGAAGTTGATCAGTTCCTGTCCTGTTGAGAGGAAGAGCCTCCTATAAGAAGGTCAACCCTTATTACTTTTGGACAATTCATTGGCCTTGGTGACAAAGAGCTTGCTCATACAAATAACTTCTGCTCCAGCATCACTTGGAAAAAAACCTGCACAGATATTTTTTTCCCCAGTATTTGGCCAGGGCCAGGCCTGAACCCACCACCTCCAGCATATGGGGCTAGCACCCTACTCCTTTGAGCCACAGGTGCCGCCCCTGTACAGATATTTTTTGAGGAACTGACAGTCAGTCACTCACCTCCACCAAGAAGACCTTACCACACAGCAATAGGCTCCCACCTACCCACTATCATCCAGGCAACTTGCTTTTTCTGCACATTTTCAATATTTCCTTCTCAACCAGAACTCCAAAATCCACATGTATGCAGGGCTACACAGTTACACTCAGTGGAGAAACCATAGAAATCATATCAGACCAACAGCCATTGCCCCGGTCACTTATCTCAGGGGACCACATAGAATGAATTCCCTGAAATACCATTCGGAAAGACCTCACCCAGCCCCTGTTTCCTTCCAAAAGCCAAAATCTCTGGAAAGCAATGGCCTGGAAACCAAAAAGTGACTGCAAAACAGAAAAGAGGAAAAAGAGGATTCTTTTTGGAGGAAAAGAATCTCTAGACAAGGTCTCTTCAGCTCTGCATACAACCCAAAACCTGCCTTCTATTTCTCTGCTTCACGTACTTATTTCTCTTAAAGTGGGGAAGCTGGACTTACAGAACCATTCCTGCACTGTTATGCTTGAGGTACCATGAAATTCGCAGTAGATCCTAAGGAATCCAGAAGCCTACCAAAATCCCAAACCTAAGAAGAAGCAAAAGACTAAACCCCTGAGATTCCAAAACTGATCCCTGGTGGTGAAATTTCATGCCCCAAACCAACAGCATCGAAATTGCCCATCGATAAGTACAGCTTGGACTCCCAAAAACGCGTGTTCAGAAGAGACTGCTGGCTCTGGGCCTTCTCCCACCATGAAGTACCTCCTTTACCCAGGTGGCTCCCATGGCTCAGGATGTGGTCCACTCATACAGTTGAGCTTTTTCACCAAGAATACAAATCCTGGCCTGGTCTTTCACCCTCAGTCCCTCACCCTCACAATTTAATTCATCGAATTTGGTGATGGATGGCAAGTCTACTTTTAAGTTAATTTTAGATGAACTACTTCCTTTTCACTTCAAAGTGGAAAACAACTACAGAACCGCCTAGTTAGAGGGAACAGTGCCTAGAGTGTTTCTTAAGTGTTAGTCAATGTGACGGGGCGCCATGGCTCACTCCTGTAATCCCAGTAGTTTGGGAGGCTGAGGTGGGTGGCTTGCTTAAGGCCAGGAGTTTGAGACCAGCCTGAGCAAGAATACGACCCATCTCTACAAAAAAAGGAAAAGAAAGAAAAGAAAATCATCCAGGCATGATGGCCGGCACCTATAAGTCTGAGCTACTCAGGAGGCTGAGGCAGGAGTATCCCTTGAGCCCAGAAGTTTGAGGTTGGAGTGAGCTAGGATGACACCACTGCACCCTAGCCTAGGTGACAGAGTAAGACCCTGACTCAAGAAAAAAAAAGTCAGTTAGAGGTACCCCCATTTGTCATATAAAATACAGCCAACCCTCTTATCCAAGACCCCCAGTGGATGCCTAAAACTGCAGGTGCTACCAAATGCTATAGATGCTATATTTTTTCCTTGACAGGAATGGTGGGTAGTGGATATTCTAGACAAAGGAATAATTCATATCCCAACTGGTACAGAGTGGAACCGTATGAGATTTCCTCATGCTGCTCAGAACAGCACATGATTTAAAACTTACCAATTATTTATTTCTGAAATTTTCTGCTTAATATTTTTTGGACTGTGGTTGATTGGGGGTAACTGAAATTGAATAAGGTGAAACCATGGATAATGCAAGGCTACTGTGTGCAAAATTAAGCATGTTATACCCAGACAGTTCTTTTTTTTTCCAGTCCCTTATGGATTTGGGTGCCCAGAGAACTGCACTGGATTTCGAACCTGCATTTCTTTCCCCAGCCTCATGGCTATTTGCCAGCCAGCCACAGCAGCAGCTCACAGTGGGCATGTCTACTCCTCTGTTTCTGCCTTTCCAGCTCGCTCCCCACTAAACAACGTCTTCTCGAATGCAACTTGACAACCCAATTCAGTTCAATGCACTGGCATTATATTTCCATTCAGCAAATTTAAACCTCTCAATCTGCAATTAAGAAGGAAATATGGTCCATGTACCCCCTATGTGTTTCAGCAGGAAGAAAAATGTTTATAGCTGACTTAAAAGGAAAACTCACAGCAAGCCAGGATCGGAAATTCAGATCACAAGTAAAGAGTTTGCCCTTCTCGAAGTGGTTTCCACTCTGCTCTTTTCACTGCTCTTCACGTCAGACCTTCTCCGCCATCCACCTTGTATACCAAGAAGAAATTCAAGGGGCCAGAAATAGTCAATTGGCCTGAATTATTTACAACTGTGGACCCTAACTTCCACACACTACCTGTCTCGATGTGTCCTTAGCATCCCTGCACTTACCCAGAGCCTCATTTCCATCAACAGCTCTTCTGTTAGTCAGGCATGGTGGCTCATGCCTATAATCCTATCTGTGGGAGGATACTGCAGGTGGATTTCTTGAGCTCAAGTGTTCAAGACCAGCCTGAGCAAGAGCAAGATCCCTGTCACTGCCAAAAATAGAAAAACTAGCCAGGCGTTGTGGCAGACACCTGTAGTCTCAACTACTCAGGATGCTGACGCAAGAAGATTGCTTAAACCCAAAAGTTTGAGGTTGCTGTGAGCTATGACAGTACAGTGCTCTAGCCTGGGGGAAAGGAGTGAGACTCTGTCTCAAAAAATATATATATATAGCTCTTCTGTTTGCGGTTTTGTGAACTCTACTGCCAAAGGCTGTCACTGTTGGCAGATGTGAACAAAAACAATGTTGGCTGGTGTTTCTCTAAGCTAACCAAGCTGCTGTTCCTCGTGCCTCTGAGAAGAGCCTGAGTGGCACCGCCACTGGCCAGCAGTCAGGTCAGTCCTCCCCTTCCCTCATCCTCCTGCTGGGTCATGTCTCAAGTGTGTTTGGTTACTGTGGCATGTTGCCAGTGAATGTTAAATATTCAGCAATCTTTGGGCTCCTTAGTGCTTTTGTGTAAATAGGTTGGCTTTGAGAAAAGAACAAGCTGATCTGAACGAGAGGGAGCCACACTGCAAGCGGACAGAGTCAACAGTTCAAGTGAAGTTGAAAAGGAAGAAGGCTGCCTATTCATCAGGACGTACACACCACAACACAGCGCAGCCAGGGGAGGCACGGGGGCAAATCTTGATGGAAGACTGGCTGGTACTGGAGGGTGCTAAGAATATGAGTCCCCAGGAAATGAATCCCACAAGGCCTTGGGCAAATGGGAGCCTCTCTAGGTTTTGGTGTCTCCTAAAATGGAGAGATTTGGACCAACTTGATAGGGCTGTGTATGAAGATTAAATGAAATGAGGCATGTGCTTGGCCAATAAATGTGAGCTCCAATTAGTAACCAAAACACACCACTAAATGGAAAGCTGAAAGTTATCCACAGTAAGCCTTCATCTGCAGATATTTAAAATCTGGGACTGTGAAAAAAGGATACATGTGCATATGTTTCCTATAGACACACACACACACACACACACACACTCTTAGCCTGTGTTCTTTGGAATAAACAATGATAACCAAATAATATTAACAGTGGCTACTACACAGTCAGCACTGTACTAGGCACTTTATCTATACTCTTTTCAACCTCAGAACAAGCCTGTCTTGAGGGATAACTAGGGTCCCATTTCTCAGATGGGAAATTTGAGACTCAGAAGGGAGAAGTTACTTACCCCTGATTACACTATGTTAGGGGCAAATCCCAGGGACCAACTTCAGGGCTGCCTGACACTCATAAGCAGATTCTTATCAACACTGCCCAGCCTCTGGCTTAGGGAGAAAAAGCTGCTAATTGCAAGCTGGAAATGTCCATCCAGCATGGACCTCCTGTTTCCCAATGCTGAATATGTTGGGGGGGAAAAAACTGCTAAAGTAAGCTTCAGCTCAGGGAGAGGTGCGTTTCTACTCATTTGAGCCGCCAATCTGTGCGGACAACAAGCATGTTCCAACAGAACTACCCAAATCCCCAAATCCCTCTCCCACCCTGTGAGCTCCCCTCCCCCATGTAACAGCTCCTGAAACTGCAGAGGGCCCCCCTATTCTAGGGATGTGACCTCTGTCTAGTACAGAGAGACACCAAATGTACTGTGGGGACATGGGACACTCTCAAAGCACAGCCACACGCCAGGCCTAATTAGCTTATTTTTACCTATGCTGCTCCTCCCAGCAGTGTCCAATCCCTGCAGCCAAAAGGCTAAGAACCTGGCTGCCAGCATCTCTGCAGCGGCTTCTCAGAGCCTGTTCATAATTAATTTTATAAAGGGCCTTGGCTTCCCACCTTCATTCCATGTGCCTGATTCAGGGGAGGTCATGACAGGGATCATTGCCAAATTCTGTCCAACAGAAGAAGCGCTCACTGGTGTGCACATACGCGTGTATGTGTGAAAGAGAGAGAGACAGAGTCACTCCCCAATACGTAAAGAAGCTAACAAATGAGGCTCTCATAGTTTTCAGACCCTGAACTGGCCTGAAATGGTACCCTGTTGGTATTTGGTTTTGTTTTCGTTTTTTGGCAAGGTCTTTCTCTATTGCTCAGGCTAAAGTGTAATGTCATCATCATAGCTCACTCCAGCCGCAAACTCCTGGCCTCGAATGATCCTCCAACCTCAGCCTCCCAAAGGGCTAGTATTACTGGTGTGAGCCTCCATGTCCAGCCAGTACTTTTTCCAGTCAGTGACTTATTTAACTAACTGGATGCTTTTTGTGGGAGTGCCAGACACTGCCCTAATACAGTGCTGAGCATTTTTACATCACCTGGGCAGAGTGATGTAAAAATGACTCAGACCCATGACCTCTGTCCTCAAGGGACTCACCATCAAATGGAGAATCCCCATATGTAAATGACAATACAGATGATTCATGCCATGAAAGGCCTTAGTACAAGCTACACATGAGCACCAAGAGGCACATCTCATTCATTCTTAGGAGATCTATGAAGATTTCCTTGAAGCCATCAAAAACCCAGAACCTAGCACGGAGTTGAGCACAGTGGATCAAATAAAATGTCTTCTATGTTGACCAAATCTGTCTTTTGCGTTGATTCCTTAAAGACCAAGTAAGAATTGACTAGACCAAAGGGGAAGGACTAATTCAGAATCAGCTAGAAATCCTTTTGCCTATACCAAGTAGCTAGACAGGGGTTTATTTTTCTTCCATAAGAAGTCTAGAGATAGATGGTGGTTAGTATTGCCCAAGGTAGTGAGCAATAACCTCTCAAGGATGTGAGCAATAACCTCTCAGTTATTCTTTTGATCTTCCCCTAATGGATACAAGGTAATTCCTACAGCTTCAGACATCACCTCTGCCTCCAAAGCCCCAAAAGTGTGTGAGCCATGGTATCAATGTTGGCTTCTCTTTGAAAAGCAAAGCTTTCCCTCCAAAGTCCCCCAGTGGGTTTCTGCTCACTTATACTTGGTCAGACCTTGCTACATGGCTACCCCTAGCTGCAAGAGAACTTACAAAAGTAGAATTGTGCCTTTGGGATCCACAGTGAAGGCAACCATGGAGGAGGAAAGTTGGAATGATAGGCTTTGGCTGAGCCAAGCAGCAGAGTAAACCATAATATTCCTGCATCTGTTTTTCTTCAACATTTCTTTCTTTCATTTACTATCCACTCCGTTGACTAACAGTTCTTACTTGTTGCCTTTGTGTTAGGGCCTATGTGAGCCATAAAGTCCCCGCCTTGAAATACACATAAATCACGACAATGTCTTGTATTGAGGACTGAGATGAGGATGGGTGAAGAAGGGCTGGAGGAGCTTTTCCGAAGTCCTTTGCACCTCTTTGTGAGCCTTTCTGACCTATTGTTCTCTTCCTACAATTACTCTGGTTTTATCTATTCTTTCTTTTCAACTTTTTAAAAAACGTAATTGTGGTAAAATACACATAGCATAAAATTTACCATCTAAAGCATTTTCAAGTGTACAATTCAGTAGTGTTAAGAATGTCCACATTGTTGTGCAACCAATCTCCAGAACTCTTTTTTTCTTCTTACAAAACTGAACCTTTATACTATTAAACAACTCCCCATCCTCTCTCCCCCTCTGGCAAGCACCATTCTACTTTCTGTCTTTATGAACTTGACTCCTCCATCTCTTACAAATGGAATCATGCAGTATTGTGGGTGACTGGCTTATTTCACTTACCATAACCCCTTCAAGGTTCATTCATGTTGTAATATGTGTCAGAATTCTCTTCTGTTTTAAGGCCGAATAATATTCCACTGTACAAATATGTCTCATTTTGTTCATCCAGTTGTCCACTGATGCAGTCTATGGACATCAAGTGCTACCTGTTCCTTTTTTTTTTTTTTAAACAGAGTCTCATTTTGTTGCCCTCAGTAGAGTATCATATCATTATAGTTCACAGCAACCTCAAATTCTTGGCTCAAGCGATCCTCTTGCCTCAGCTTCCTGAGTAGCTGAAACTACAGGTGCTCACCACGATGCCTGGCTATTTTGAGGATCTCACTCTTGCTCAGGCTGGTCTTGAACTCCTAAACTCAGGCAATCCATCCTCCTCGGCCTCCCAAAGTGCTAGAATTACAGGCATGAGCCCCATACCCGATGCCCTACCCCCCATGCCCTACCTGTTTCTTAATGCCCTACCAAAAATGCTTTATCTGTGAATAACCTAGTGCTCAGTAACCCTTCTTAGCATAGTCACTGTCTCTGTGAAAAATAAATAAATATAATTTGGTCTAAGCCACTACCATTCCGCATTTCCTATTAGTCAAAGCTAAACCTAATCTTTATTAATATACCTAATTTGTCAAATAGACATACCTCCCAGGGCTGATAATAGGTGACATGGATATTAGTTTGCTGCCATAGCAAATACCACAGATTCGGTGGGTTAAACAACAGAAATGTAGTTGCTCACAGTTCTGGAGGCCCTAAATCCAAAATCAAGATGTCATTAGCAGGGCTGGTCTGTCCTGAGGCCTGTGTCCTTGGCTGCCTTCTCACTGTGCCTCACAAGGCCTTTCCTCTGAGGATAATCACCCTGGGGTCTCTGTGTCCAAGTTGCCTCCTCTTACAAGGACACTAGTCAGATTGGATTAGAACTCACCCTAATGGCCCCAGTTTAACTTAATCACCTCTTTAAAGGCCCTATCTCTAAATCCAGCCACATCCTGAGATACTAGGGGTTAGAATATCAACGTATGAATTTGGAGAGGGGCCACAATTCAGTCCAAAACAGCATATAACTGTGTGGTCACACCAGTTGGTAAAATATTCCCATGCCAATCAGTAAATAGAAGCCACCCTCCACCCCGAGACCTACCCCCTCTCCTACATCCCCAGAATCCTCCATCATCCTGCAGTCAAAAGGTTAATGCTGGATTAGTTGGTAAATAGTTTTAATACCCCACTGCTTCTATCATAAAATAGCTAGAATTAATTGAGACAATGCCTATAAAGTACTTAATATAATGCCTTGAGCCTAGTAAATAATAAATATTTGCTCTTATTAAATTATAATTATTGGCCTGGCGTGGTGGCTCATACCTGTAATCCCAGTGCTTTGGGAAGCTGAGGCAGGA
Organism: Perodicticus potto; assembly: GCA_963574655.1. NCBI lineage: Eukaryota > Metazoa > Chordata > Mammalia > Primates > Lorisidae > Perodicticus > Perodicticus potto. Next base: position 72,570 of record CAUYRH010070534.1, read on the forward strand.
GGATCACGTGAGGTCAGGGGTTCTAAGCTGCAGTGAGCTGTGATCACATCACTACACTCTAGCCTGGGCAACAGAGAAGAGAATCTGTCTCCAAAAACAAATTATAGTTATTATAAGACATTTAGGAACCACGTACTATAAACCACTTAGAAAGAACTTGATGGCACTTTTTGGAAAAACATTTTTTCCAAACACTATTTAAATCAGTTCATCTTAAGTCAATGACCCAAGCCACTTTAGGGAATTTGTTTCTAGTAAAAAAAATTTGTGTCATCTACACTAAGGAAGAAGATTTGCTGGAAGCTTCCAGAGACTGCAAGCTAGTGAGTATTCTGACATGAGGTGGGGAAGGTGGTCGTGAGGAGAGCATGACTCAAAGGCTCCTGGGTCAGGTTAATTTGTTTCTCTGAAGCTTTCAGTTCTAGTGAGGCTTGTCTCTACATAGGGTAAAAAACATGAAAAATTGAGAATTGATTTAGGACTCACCTGTTTGGTTTTAGCTTTATAAATAGTAGTAGTTGGTGGTTTGGGGGTTTTGCTTTGTATGTGTGTGTGTTTTAAAGTGAGAAAGTTTTCTCGATCCCCTGGGCGGTCTGCACACTTTGCACTGGGCCTATTGCGTGGCATTTAACTACATTCATCAGCTGTTCTTATCCTCCTGGCTTGTTTGCCCAAGTCATGCCAAAACCGTCAGCTTGGCTCGGTGTCTCGCCTCTCACTTGGCCAGTGATTTTGATGTTCACCCCCAGCCCCTCCTCTCAGAACTGAGTGTCCAAAGACAGACTTTGGATTCAAACTTGCGCCTGCCCAGAATCATCTTTGCTGAAACTATGACTTCCAGGTCAGGCCTCTCCCACTCTCCCTCTCCGCTGCTTATTTCAAATTTTAAAATTCACCCAGGAGATTAGTGTAGGAGGAGTCATGTTACAGAAGTGAGCCAGAGGGTTTGGTCGGTCAGGTCTTAACTACAAAAAGCACTAGGCACCCAGGTACCCGCAAAGGCACCAGTATGGCCTTAGTGTAATAGCAACAGGGGAGCCTTCGGCCTGAGCAGCCCAGGTCAGCCCCAGACCGCAACGGGGCTTGAGGGTGATGGTGATGGCTGACAAACGAATCCGGAGCCTGCAGTGATCTGATAAGGAGCAGGGCGCACTGAAGAATCTGAAACACAGCAGAGGCATTAGCAGAAGGTTATGGCAAGGGGGCTCCCTTCTCTGTGCTCTGATCTGAGAAGGTGGGAGGAGGAGAAAGGACAATTGCGGCAGGCACTACAGCAATCAGCGTGAAGGGGACTGATCCTGACCTGAGCTGGATGACAGAGGGAGGAGGCACCACTGGGAGTCCGCAGACGGGAAGTTGCAGGAGGGACAAGGACTTGGTTGCCTGTACGTGGGTGGGGTGGAGAAGGCAGAAGAGTCAGAAGTTGTTTCCTTTCTCCCCTAAGAAAAAAAAAGAGTGCTAGAACTGGAATTGGAGCTCTCAGAAAACAACTGAAAGCAAAAAGCCAAACCCTGACATTCCAGAAAAGGAGCAGAGAAGTTTCCTCAACTCAGAGTAATGTGAAAATACTCTGCTGTTTAAGTATAGAGCAGCACATTTAGCCCAACCCCCACATGTAACAACAGCCCACGGGTAATGGAAGGAAAAAGGGGTAACATGGCCAAATGTGCCTTAAAGTTAGTGGGGAGCTGGAGCCAGCTCTTACCAGGAACTTTGCACAGCCATTCTTAAAAGTTAAGTTACATAAACTTAAAACTAAACAAGCTATATTAAAAATAAAGGTGATGAATATTTAAAACTAATTGCTCCCTAATAATTTTACCATTACTACCATAGCTGCTCTTGAGTTTATTTATGGCTGCTGCATCTGTCTCATATAAACACTACAGAAGGACGTGGCACTGTACATCTCCTCCCAACTCCATGTTCAATGATATAATGAGACAAGGTGAGATTATTTACACCATAGAAATTCGCAAAAGCTCCCTGTCAGCTCTTCCAGGCCAAGGCTCTGTGGAGCAGCATCCTGCTGGGGAAATCTCTGGGAAAGGCTGGATGTCCCTCAGTCAATGAGGACCTGCCCCTTTGCAGAGCCCTCCTTCCCTAAGGCTCAGTCCTTACAAGCCTTTCCCTCCACCCATCTGCCTTGCAGCCTTTGGCTTCCCAGGTACTATGCTCATGAGGGAAACAGAACCTTTAAGTGGCCTGCATGAAAGCCTTTGATGTCTTCTGGACTTCAAACCCTCTCCAAGTGTCTTCCTTGTCATTTCTGGAGGCTTCCTCAGTGCATTGCCTGCTGCTAACCAGGCTCCTTCAAAGATATAAGCCCAAGGGTTAAACTCAGTTCCCAGAGATGTGTTGCAGGGGCTGCCAAGAAAAGGGCAGGATGCTCCCCTACTCCAGCCCTATACCTCAGCAGTTGGTACCAAGTGATTTCCCCCAAGAAATCTGGTTATATGTAGTTAGCAGACAAAGGAAGTCACCAAAGGACAGCATAATAGGCCTTTTGGAAAGTTAGATGATGCTGAAATCCAAGCCCCTCTCTCTAAACCCCACCACCACCACCTTCACGTGGAGAGGCCTCTTACCTTTTACTCCAGCTCTGTAACAGCAACCTCACTCAATTCCCCACCTCTTGTTTAGTGCCCCTGTCTACCTGCTTCCCACATGACAGGCACCAATCTTCCCTGAATGTGAGAGTGATCCTCGGAGGCCACAGCCACATCTTCCCTGAGCCCTTCTCCTCCCTGCATTCAGCCTGAGCACTGGCAGAAGGGCAGCCTGCAGATAGATCCATTGCTGCCTAGGAGTAAAACTCAGGATTTCCGTGTTGAAGGTTGTTTCTGCTCACATTCCAGGTCTGGTGCACAGGCTCTCCAGACCTGGTCTCTGACCCTCTCTGGCCTGACCTCTCTCACCAGCCTCCCCTGCTGCCCCATTTCTTTCCTAAAGCACCATCCCCTGGCTCCCCCAGCCCTTCTCGTCAGTGGATTGCTCTCTTTACAATCCTCTGCCCTCTCCGCATTCCTGCCTTGGCCTTCTGGCTGGTCTTCAAGGCTTAGCTCAGGGGTTATCTTCCCTAAGGCAGGGTTGAGTGCCTCTCTTAGGGGACCCCCAGCATGCGAGGCTTACTGCCATTAGATTACTTATCATCTGGAATTAGTCTCTCTTGCTGCAGCTGCCAAACCCTGTGCCCGCCAGTGGAAACTGTGTCTTTCTCATGGAGGTACCTTATTCCCAGCATTCAGCTTGGCTGTGCACAGTGTGAGCCCACAGTAAATGCTTGAATGGATAGATGATGACATCAGAGACTTGGTGTGCTGGCACTTATAAGTGTGTAGTCCCATGGGAAAAAAAGTCAGTGGTTTAAGTACACAGCTCTGGAGGGACTTGGATGCACATTCTAACTTTGCATGCCTCACTCTGCGACCTCAGGGCATCACTCATGTGCGTGCTTATAAGAATCTCTGTGCATTAACTCATACACTCCTTACAAGCATTCTAAAGGGACATACTGCTGAGGCTATTACTACTACTTTTTAAAAAAATAGAAGAGTAAACTGAGGCAGAGACAATAAATACTTTGATCAATGGGAAAGTCAGGATTGGAAGTCTCTCACTTAACCACTCAGCCTTACTGTGTGTCAGTAACTTAGCCCAAGGTCAGACACATTGTAAGTATAGTACTCAAGAAATGTGAGCCTCTTCCATACAGCAACCTTGGGGATCTTCCAAACTCGTCAATTTCTTATATCTAGAACACCCACCCCGATCCATTCTCTGCTATAATACAGCACAGAATCTTCTGTCTTCTACTCCTGGTGTCCTTTGGGCCCACGCACCATCACTGGAAGATCCAAATGGGTTGTCATCGAAATGAACGAAAATCAAAAACACAGGTCAAGGCAAATCTCAGATCTCAGAACTCAGTTTCCCTATCTATAAAACAGTGGAAATAAAGGAATTGAAGACCTCACACGTTGTTCTTAAGTTTAACCAAGATAAGAATTGTTGAAGTGGTTTGTAAATACTGGCGGTCCATAAAATGTACTAGTTCACAGGGAAAGGCCGAGGGGGGAGAATGATTTCTGGTGGGCTGAAGTGATTGTGGGGTCATTCAAACAGGAGGCCTCTCAGATCCCTCCCCTTCTTCCTTCCTTCATTCAGCCTGAGCATTGGCAGAAGGGCGGCCTACAGGTCCACTGCTACCTATGAGTAAAACACAGAATTTCTGTGTTGGGGGTTTTATTACAACTTTTTTTAATGGGCGTGCTTTCTGAAAGTTGATCTGCCATATGACTACTGTTGGTCCCCCAAATCCACAGGTTCCGTGCATTCAACCAAACACAGACCAAAAGCATTTGGAAAAAACAGTTCTGAAAAGTTCTGTAACAGAGGTAAAGGTCTGAAGGGGGGAAAAATGTATTGTTATCCCTTTAAAGCCTCCTACCCTTTTGGAGAATTAAAATCTCTATTTCTGCCTGGCTCAACAGAATTGTCCAGAGGTCACTAGATCACATTCACCCAGGGGGAAAAAAAAAAAAAAAAAAGGTTGACCAAAACCACCACCAATAGCCCAAAGGAATATGTGACACTAATCACATAGACCCAAGTGCAACCTATGAAACCCCGCCCCTTTAAAAAAACCCTGTATTTTTGCTTAAAGGAGAGATGGTGGGCTTTCCAGAGGCTTGTCTGCTGCCCTCCACATTTGCCTGCAAATTAATAAACTTCTCTTTTCTTTTCCTCAAACCACTTGTCCTTATTCTTGGTCTCACTGATTCAGCCTCAGGGACAAGTACTGAACTTTCAGTCACAGTTCCAAAAAGCACAATTTAAATTTTCTGCATGCCAAGAGCTATATCAAATCTGCACAAATGAAGTGACCAGTAGACATGGTATGTGAGTTAGGCACTAAAAGATGTGCTTGGGTTACAAATACTATGAAGTGTATATAAAGGACATGAGCATGGGCAGATTTGGTTAGGAGGAGGGGGATGTGCTAGAACCAATCCTCTGTGGATATCCAGGACTGCTGCATTTTGGCCTTGACATCACCATGAACAAAGAACTCTAACACAACACACACGCACACACCTCAAGCCATTATTTATAAACGGAAAAGAACATGAAGAAGGCCAATTTATACTCATTCCATATAGGGTTTTGCTTGTTCGTTTGTAACATGGAGCCATTAGTTTCTTGTTTTGTAGAGTCTGAATCACTAGAAAAGCTATTACTGGGTAGATAAGAATGGAGTTGGCAGCCGACTTCACAAGGCAGGACTAAACATTTGCATTTCCTAGCTTTTGTATGCTCAAGTTCACAAACTAAAGTCCTCATCAACCAGCTTTTTACATTTGAATAGATTACAAAGTGTTTATAGGTCTGAGTCCTTGCTAGACAGTAGTTAATTGGCCTCACAAACAACAGCCAGAGAGTCTCATTATCCTGATTTAACAAAGGAAGACACTTCATCCAGAGAAGTTAAGGGACCGGATCCAGGCCCTAGTGCTGAGTGTAATCATCATTGTCATCAGCATCATTATCATCGTCACTTAATTTTTAACATGCTAGGAGGGCACTCCAACAATCTGTCCTCATCCTCCAGGAGCTCACAGATTAATAGACCTTTGATATAACCATTTCTCAAAGAGCTAAGTAGGTAATAAAACATAAATATCTTTTGAAAGTAATACTCTGTACCTCAAGCCTCCTTCTCCATTAAAGGAGTCCAAGAAACCAAATTCAAAACCGTGGGGTGGTCACCTCTCTGCTGGATATGTCAGTATCCCCATCAGCAGTAAGAATTAGTGCCACCTGACAATATCTTTTTTCTTAAGGATCAACCAGGGTATTTGTTAAACTCTCAGATTCCTACACCCCAGTACTGTAGGCTGGGGTGAGCCCAGGATCAGAGTCTATGGGAATTGCTATTTTAACTAAGGAGGCAATAGAGGTCAGGACAAAAGCTTTGGGGCTAAATGTGTCCAAGCCTTTGTCATTGTTCTAAGTAGCCCTCACAGCTGCTGACCCAGAAACATGGCTTATTTTCTGAAGTTTGGACAAACCCACAGCCTGACAGATCACTTTTCTCTATAGTGCAAAGAATTTAGTTGAACTAAAACCTTGAATGGATAGAAACATGGCCATGTAATTAGGGCCTTTTCCACAGGGCACGGCCTGCCCAAGAGTATTCAGAAGGGCATAAAGATGAGGAACAAGCCAAGCTTGGGCTTTAAGTGACCTTGGACAAGTGACTTATCTTCCTTGAGCCTCAGTTTTATCATCTGTAAAGTGAAAATAATATACAACATGGATAAATCTTGAAAAGATTGTGTTAAGTGAAAGAAGCCAGACAAAAGGTCACATGTTAACAGATGAAAAAGTTCTGGCTGTCTGTCGCTGCTTAGCTAATATGTGCAGACGGGGATTAAGTCCACCAAGCTTTATTGTCAGAAGGCTAGCGATTCTGGAGAACAGCGAGAATAGGCTTTCAAATCTGCTCTGCCTCCATTACAATACTAATAGTTTTTATAGTAGGATCCACGGAAACAAACCTAGAAAATTTTAACTTTAAAAGAATCATCAAAGAAAACAACATAAAAGTAGCCCTTCCTCTAACAGTATAACAACACTTATTATCTAAGTGTTCCCACCTCCACCCTCTGAGTCTTTTGAAATAAACTTCCTTGCTATGACGGAGAAACCTTAACTAGATGATCACGGGAGGTATGTGGGGAAAGAAAGTGAGCTGAGCAGACTAGGCTTAGCTTCTCAGACTCCATCTTGTAGGACACTTTCCTGGCTCCAACACATTATATGATTCCATTTACATAAAATATCCACAGCAAGGAATTCCATAGGATAGGAAGCAGATTAGTGGTTGCCAATAGAGAGAGGAATGGGGAGTGACAATAGGAGATTCCCTTTGGGGTGATGAAAACGCTCTGGACATGATAGTGCTAATGGTTGCACAACATTGTGAATATACTAAATGCCACTAATTTTCTACTTTAAAATGGCAAAAATGATGAATTTTATGTGTATTTACCATTTTAAAATACAACTAACAATTGCCTTCACTCTCTATCCCTGCCTGGCTGTAAGAGAATCACAACCCGAACCTAGTGAGTAGTGTCTGGCTATAGCAGGCTAGAACTAGAGTATCCTCTATCTCATGAGGATCTTAGAACCAGACTGATTAGCTATATGCCCAAGATAAAGTCCCCTGTGTAGGTACTTTATCCCTTCTTCCTTTTTTTTTGGAGGCTAAGTATCGATCTGTCACCCAGGTTGGAGGGCAGTGGCATGATCATAACTCACTGCAGCCTCAACCTCCTGGACTCAAGTGATCCTACTGCCTTAGCCTCCCAAGTAGCTAAGACTACAGGTGTGTGCCACCACACCAAGGCAACCTTTTAAAAATGTTTTATACAGTTGAGGTCTTGCTATGTTGCCCAGGTTGGTCTTGAACTTTGTGCCTCAAGCAATCCTCCCGCCTCAGCCTATTCTTCTAACCTTTTAAACTACCATGTGGGAACTGTATTAGAGCTTGTAAGTGGCATAGTCAGGTTTGAATCCAATTCAGTCTGAGACCAAACCTTGGACTCTTTTTATAATAATACACCATCTTCCAAGAGAAAATATATTAAATTTTATAAATACACATATACTTTATATACTTTTTACACTTTACTAAAGACTTTACATTTATTCTCGTAACAACCTGTGGAGCAGGTATCTCCTTTTTACATAGGAGGCAAAGTAAAATTTTGCCCACAGTGTCGTGGCAGGTAACTGGCCCCGTCCACCGAGCTTACTACTGTTTTCTCAGGCCAGTTCCCAGGCAGAGTAATTATCTACAAACAGAAATAGGGTACGTCCTTTGAGAACTTTCCAGAGATCAAGGGTATGAGAAAAGAAAGGCTTTTGTTTGGGGTTTGCTTTGTTTTTTGTAAACCCTGGATTGCCAGCCAAATATTTTCCCATCAGATATGGAAATACTTTCCCCACCCCACCCCATCACTTTCCAGGTCCCTAACTGAACATTAGCATAGTTACATTCATGTTTCACTTTTGAGAAAAAGTCCAAGGGAGAAAGGATGCCTGGTGTCTCTAGCAGCTGATAAAGAACAGACACACACATATAAAAAAAGACAATAGATGAGAAATTCCTGGGAGCATGATGTAGTAAGATTTTGTAGTAAATTAGTTTATTTGTAGTAAACTAATATTTACTGAGAATCAACTATGCCCTCAACCGTGATTCTAGGCAGGTTTAGGATACAGTGCTAGAAAAGATGGACTTCTGATCTTGTGTAACTTGCAGTTGCATACATTATTACCTAAACCTGAGGCATCGCCTTAGAGAGGCTTTAAAAATACACATTCCAGGGTCCTTCCCCCAGAGAGTTTAAGTGAAGATCAGCAATCAGGATTTTTAAAAAGCTTTCTCAGCAGTTTGAAGGAACAGCCAAGTCTGAGAACCAATGAGCCAGACCAAGACTAGTCTTTTGCATACTTGCCCCATTATGGTTTTTTGGTTGTTTGTTTGGAGACAGACAACTCACTCTGTTGCTCAGGCTAGAGTGCCATGGTGCCAGCTCATCTCAGAGCAACCTCAAACTCTTGAGCTCAAACAATCATCCTGCCTCAGCCTCTCCAATAGCTGGGACTACAGGCACCTACCATAATGCCCAGCTAATTTTTCTATTTTCAGTAGAGATGGTATCTTGCTTTTGCTCAGGCTGGTCTCACAGCAATCTCAAACTCTTGAACTTGAGCAATCTTCCCATCTTGGCTTCCCAAGAGTGCTAGGATGACAGGCATGAGCCACTGTGCCCAGATATACTTGCCTGGTTTTAAGAGGCACATGGAGCTCTTATTAAGCCTGTAGCTAGATTCCCTCGCTTGTTCCCTAGGATGGTACCCTGGAGTCAAAACATTGCTCTAGCAGTCTTAGGAACATCATACACAACCCAAGCCTTAATCACGTCACACAGGAACATCACAAGACACATTGGTTCCCTCATCAGATAATGAAACTGATTATTATTATAGTTGCCTATAATATCAAAAGCCACCTCTCAGGAAGCACTCCATTGTGCCTCTATCACCAAAAATTCAGTAAGGAAGATGAGAAACACCCTCCATGTCTTTGTGCTGTAAAACATAACAATCAAATCTACTTGAACTAACTACGATTTCAGAGAAAATGTGTTTCTGTGCTAAGACCTTCAATGCCAAGTTAACTAGAAGACGTTTCTCTTGTAAAGCCATGAACCTGTGTATACCTCTAATGGCTTATAAATAAATAATGGACATAAAAATAGCAATAATGAACTTGGAAAATACTAGCTAATTTACACCATAATAGAAATACCCAGGGATCTTTAACAATCGAAGGACTGATGCCAACCTCCCTAATAAGTACACCAAACCATATTATTCCACATGTGAGTGTAATTTCTAAATTGCAGTGTATAATTCAGAAGGGTGTATGCTCTCTGAAAGGCAAAGAAGTATTTATATGAGTGCTATTACTCAGCTGCATCATTCCCTGATGAGAAAAATCAAAGGAATTATTGGAAAATGTATTCACTGAGGCCCGGGAGCAGAATGTTTCAGAAAAAGGCTGTCATTAATCTTTATGCGGTTTTGGAGATAAACCAGTGCTCCTTGCCACATGAAGCATACAGAGGTGTGAGCCTTTGTGCGAGTGGCCTCACTCCTTTCATCCCTCACCCACGGCTCAGAGAGCTGCCACTGCTCAGCATCTGGGCCCCAGCAAAGCCTGCCCTGGGACTGGCCACCAAGCGACACTGGGAACTGTGGGGACCCCTGCTGTGGATGAATGGATCACCACACACCAGTCAACTTTCCTAAATCCAGATCTGAACCAATGTAGTAGTTGGCAGCCATCCGGGGAATAAAAAAGTAAACTCCTAATTTGACATAAGGGACCCTCCAAACCACAGCCCCTGCCTACCTTTGTGGCTGTGTTTTTAGCTTTTTCTCCTCTCCCCTGTTCTACTTCCTCACTTTGCATCTTGCATTCCCGACAATTTGAGCATTTGGGGTTTTCTGAGTGGTTGCAAATGAGGGTAATTTTGCATACACGACCGCACAACATTGGGGACATTCAGAAACTCTAAAGACAAGTTCAATTGTGCTACAAGCAACAGGCAGGTAGAGGTCCTGGATGCTGCTGAACATCCCACAGTGCATAGGACAGACCTCCAAATGTCCAGTGCCACATTTGAGAAACTCTTCCTTGATAAACTGCATTAATGGCCACATCTTTACCCATCCCTACATCCATACCTTAAACCATTTAATTTTGCAGTGTTCTCTTATCACAGGCAGAGCTTCATCCTCACCCCTTGACTCTGAGCTCAGCAGTGTAACGTGCTTCGGCCAAGAGACTGTGGCAAATGACAGTACGTGCTTGTTGCCTTGCACCTCCACTGGTGCCATGACAAAGACACTCTAGTGGTCTGGCACCAGGAAGAGGATGAGGGGCACATGGAATGGGTCTAGCCCTTAAGTAAGCACAGTCTAAATCGACCCACCCATAGGCAACCTCATCAGAAATAATTATTATTACAAGTCACAGAGTTTTGAGGGGATTTGTTATGCAGTCATAGCTAATTATTACACACATAACGCTGCATCATGCTTTTGTACATATTTTTCCCACTCTGTAAAAAAGCGCCCTACTCTCGGCTAGGCGCCTGTGGCTCAACGGGCTAAGGCGTCAGCCACATACACCTGAGCTAGCGGGTTCAAATCCAGCCCAGGCCCACCAAACAACAATGACGGCTGCAACCAAAAAATGGCCGGGTGTTGTGGCGGGCGCCTGTAGTCCCAGCTACTTGGGAGGCGGAGGCAGGAGACTTGCTTGAGCCCAGGAATTGGTGGTTGCTGTGAGCTGTGATGCCACAGCACTCTATCCAGGGTGACAGCTTGAGGCTCTGTCTCAAAAAAAAAAAAAAAAAAGCTCCCTACTCTCTGTCACTTATCTTCCTTGGAAAACTGTTCTTAATCTCTCAAAACCCAATTTAGAGATCTCCTTTTCTGGAAATCTTTCTCAGTTTCCCTCCTCTTCTACATACTTCTACTATTACGTGTTTGTGTTAACTTGTCTTTATCTTTTACTAGATAGTGAACTCTTTGAGAGCAGAGACTTTGTCTCAAATCTCTGGCCTCAGGACAACATAGCAATTAGAGTGGACACTCAGGAAATGTTTGTAGAATGCAAAGGGACGGATAGTTATTTGGGAGAAGATGATTATCCAAGACATTTATCAGTTTTGCCTCTCAATGGAATGGTGCCTGGAACATGGCCCAATCCCTGTAACAAAAGGGACGGTTGGCTCTGGATGGTAGTCTGGATTTCCCTGTCAATCAAAGTTGTCCTGGGGAGACACAGATTCTGCCATGCTTAGCACAATAAAACTGCTTAGAGGAGGGCCTTACCTTCAGGAAATTCCAATGAGCCTGTTTTATTGTTACCCTCTAACAATCATGACTCCCATAGGATTAAACAGAGTGCAAAGTCATTGCTAAAACATCCCCTGCTGTGGACAGAGAAGGCTGCTCAAGAGGGAAAGCTCCCCCTTCATTAAGGAGGGAGAGGGCTCATTCAGAAATAAAGTGTGTATTTGGAACTTTACTGAGAAGGAAGAGGCAACTGTAGAAGGAAAGATGCAAACGAAGGCAGAAGAAAAGAGTCCAGACTTTGGAAATAGACCTGCTAGGGTTGAAATCCCAGCCACACTTCAGGTCACTTCATGAATCTTTGTTTGCTCATTTATAAAACAGGGCTATTAAACACCTCTCTTCTAAAAGTTGTCACGATAAAGAAAAGAAAATGCATATGAAAATGCCTGCTGTAAACAAGGGGCATGGTAATTTCAGTTCCTTTTTGCTCCTGTGGAAACTTGGAGGAGAAATATACCAAAACAAATATGTGAGCTATTAAGGGACCCAGACTAAAAAAAAATAAGTTCCAAAAAGTCTTACAGAAAACTAAGTGGGAAACAAAGCACTGAGGCTTTGAGGATGTCAGAAACCTCATTGCCACCAAAAGACAGCCACATGGCTGGATTCTGACTAGTAGGTAGTAACTTGCAACCCTCTTTATGTCTCTTGCAGTGATACCTTCATGAACTGGTAACCTGTGCAGTCACATGGGGACACATGCTTAGAAGGACTTTGTGCTTGGTTTAATAGTCTGCTATTACTGTCTCAAAAGTCTCTATAAATTTTGACAAGGGGTGCCAGATTTTTATTTTGCGCTGGGCCTTGCAAATACAAAGCCAGTCCTGCTCTCTTGTTCTTCATTCCCCATGGATAAGGCACAGGATAACCTTTCTCTAGGAACTCTCATTTGCTAAAAGGATGCGTGTATCTCACAGGGCTCAGCCCACTGGGAAATTCCAGCCTGAAAGTTCTTGGAGCCATCATTACTACACCAAAATCTCTAGGGTAGGACCCTCAAATATGGGGGCAAGGGAGGACACAGAATCCTGAAGACTAGAACTATCAGACAGGCTAACTTCAGCTACAAGGAAAGAATATGGAACCAACAGAGATATTGAATTATTTCTGCTAACTAGAAACCTGGAGAGAACCCCTTCCTGGGTGATTTAGCATCAGTGCAGCTCTTCTTGCCTTGACCTCACAATCAAAGCATGGCTGCACTGCAGACATTCTAAATAACAGAGCTTCACTCAACACCATCCAGAGAAGGAAGGGCAGAAAGGGGCTTTCTTCCCACATCTCTCTATTTTTGTTAGTAGAGAACATTTTTCCCACAACAGAAGTTTCCTAACAGACTGCACTTTTGATCTCATTATCCAGAACTGGAACAGATGACCACAGTGGCTCCAAGGGAGGTTGCTAGGTAAGTACAAGTCTGCCACTGGGGAAGGGGATAACAGTGACCACCTTCTATTATAATATCTGAACAAAGGTGGGCTCTGTTGTAAAGGAGGGAAGAGAAATGGCCCAGTGAATGGCCTTGGATTAGTGCCCTTCCAGGCCCATCACTGTTCCCCCCTCTGAAGAGATGGAAGTCTGCCTCCATAAGGCTAATGGCGTTCATTCTTCACTGTGGCCCAAATATCCTTTGGGAAGGGTGTTGGGAAGAGGAAGGTAAGGAAGAGGAAGGTTCAATATCCTATGAAAATAGCTCAAAATGAAGGTCTTAGGCCACTAGTTTCAGAAATATTGGAGTAGTGGGGTTGGTAAAAAAATGCAGAATACGGGGCTCTATCTACGTAGATAAAGACTTAGTAACTCAGGGAAGATGGCAGAATCTGCATTTTTAACACACACTCCAATTATTACATATGCTAAGGTGAGGATCACTCCTTCACTCTTGCTAATACTCGTGCAACTGTCAAATACATGAGATAATTCTTTATTTAATCCTATATACCTAGCCCCTAATACCATGAATGGCACATAATAGGTACTCAAATATTTATTTGACAAATGAATTTTTATAAAAAGAACATTGTTTATAGTAATAATTTACTAGTACACTTGCAATTTATTGAGCACCTATTTTTTAATTCTCATATGATTGCTAATCCTCTCCAAATTCCTCCAAGATGGGCAGAATTATATATCCATGAGGAACGTAAGAGTCAGTAAGATCTTGCAATGCAGAGGCAGAATCAGGAACGCAGGTCTACCTGGTTCCCAAACTTGTGCCTTTGCCACTACAAACAATAGTGCTAGTGAATGTTCTCCTACTGACACACTCTCATAAGTTCAGTTCCCAGGGACCCACCCAGAATTTATCTTCCCTTTCCCCAACAACTGGGTCACATGTCTGTGTACTTTGGCCTAAAGGTGATTTCAGTCCCACCCCCAGAAAGAGTCACCTATCTTAAAATGTCATCTGAGATTTGTTCTTTCTACACTGATTTCCCCATTCTGACTTTTTGTCTAACTTCAAAGTCTAGCATATTGCCCATGCAGCAGGTTAGATTCTGATTAAACAATACTTCCCAGAAGTATTCACATCTATTACATGACAAACACTGTTCTAAATGTCTTTACAAGTGTTGGAGTGGGGAATGGAGTCAAGGCTCAGAAATAACAAGTAATATTGGAATGATGTTCCAGTTTACAAGACACATTTATAACTATTGCATAATTTAATCCCTGCAATAGCAATGCAAGGCACATATGGCTCTAAGGACAATTTGGGATACAAGTTAATACAAATTAGCTTAGTACAGGACTATCTTAATAGAACCCAAGTAGGAATGTGCCACATCATCAATAAGAAAAATGGTATCAGAAACTGATTTCTGCACCCCTCCATCTCATCTCAGTTTCAATCTTTCTCTCTCTCTCTCTCTACCTCCCTCCTTTCTTCCAAATCATTTTTCTCTGATTTTCTGGACTATATAGCCAGAAATATAGCCAACAACAGTGCTATAGTTTGTATGTTTGTACCACCAACCTTCATTTTAAAATTTGATCCCCAATTGGCAGGTGTTGTTTAGGTCATCAGGGCAGATTCCTCATGAATAGATTAATGCCCTGAGACGGTGGTGAGCAAGTTCTATCTCTATTAGAGCTGGTTGTTAAAAAGAGCCTAGCACCTCCCCCAGCTCCCTCTGGCTTCCTCCCTTGCCATGTGATCTCTGCACAGCCAGTTTCCTTTAACCTTCCAAGATGAGAGGAAGCAACCTGAGGCCTTCACCAAATGCAGGTGCCCAATTTGAACTTTCCAGCCATCAGAACTGTGACTCAAATAAAGCTACTTTCTTTATAAATTACCCAGCCTCAGGTATTCCTTTCTAACAACACAAAACAAATTAAGACAAGCAGCTCGGTGGGAGGCGCTTGTGGCTCAGTGAGTAGGGTGCCGGCCCCATATACTGAGGGTGGTGGGTTTAAACCCGGCCCCGGCCAAACTGCAACAACAAAAAAAAAGACAAGCAGCTCGGAAGTTCAGCTGTTGCAGGTGTATCCACCCAGAAAGAGATTATGATCTCTCTCAGCCACTGTTACAAATTCATTAAGGGAAAATTGGCCAAGACTGGTCAAGTATCAGCCCTGGACCAATGAGTGGCAACCACAGAGTATTAATTTCAGGTACCATTACCAGGAGCTATTCCTGGTAACCACAGAGGAAAACCCAAGAGGTGTCTATAACAGCATGACTGTCTGAAGCATGGCAGAGAGGGAAGAGCATGGATTTCATTTTTCACACAGTTCAAATTCTCTCTCACTTCCTGCCAGCTTCGTGTTCTTGGGTTAATTTCTGCATTTCCTCTGAGGCTCTCTCAGTCTCCTCTTCTAATAAAATGGGAATAATAATGCTTACTATTACTATATAGGGTTGTAGTAAGGATATAATGAGGTAATTATGTAAAACATTCAGTTAAATGTTAGTTCTCCCACTCTATAATGTCACAGGTGGCACAATGAGCCTAAAAATGGCCGTAAACTTACTGAAGCTCACAGAGCCAGAAAGTAGCAGAACTGAAATTTGAACCAAGGCCTCACTGATGCCAGGCCTGTGCTCTAGGTGTATTTTTCCACCCGTCACTTTCCTTTGAGCCTTGATGACTTTCGGGTTTCCATGTTAAAATGAAGATGTCCCTGGGAAAGGTACTACCATTATGAGCCAGCTTTTTCCGGGGGATGTTTGTTCTACTGGCAAAGAAAGATCTTTGGGAACTAAAGACCTGGTGGGAGACAGAAAGAGTAAGACTGAGCGGCTCCAAACATTTATTCTTCTAGTTTGCAACTTGGTCTCCAAAAAATCACACCCAGAGGAGTCAGGAGAGTACAACCCCCAGTGTCACCACCTTGAAGGTATTTGTGTTCTCTTTGAGCTGACAGAACAAGGGTAGAAATGTAATACAGAATTGTGCTAAGCCATATTAAATTAGGGCAGTATTCAGATCCTGGCATGGAACTTTAGATAATAACAGTTTATTGATTTGTGAATTGTGTTCAGTCTGAATTAAGTCTGTCAGCATAAAGCTAGATTTTGGCAACACGATTATTTTCAGCAACACAGCTCTTGGATATCAATATCAATAACATTGAACATGAGAGAAGAAAAAAATAAACACCAACTATGATGACCCTTAGGAATTATGAACTTCCCTGCATGAGGCATTAGGCAGAAGGATCCCACAACTCTGTGATCCCACAAACTTGGGGCATTCATCCCGCTGGGGAGGCTCTAGTGTTGCATAGCCACTATGCAACCCACATTTCACTATGTTCTCAAACTATCTTCTCCCACCATCTGCCTTCACCATTATAAGGAGTAGCAGGAAAGCCACAAGCTGTGATGTACAAAGGTTTAAGAAACCAGTTCCTCAAACATCGCACATGTTAAGCCCAGAACTCAGCCCTCGGTGCTATACTCCCTCGTTGGTGGTGCACACATTCTGTCCATCCCCGGCTGGTGTACGGCAACTCAATTCTGGCATCAACTATCGGGAGTTAGTGTAGATCCCACAAGTGAAGGGATCAGTGCTCCACAGGAAAACAGCCTCACTCTAGATTTTAGCTGCGCTGCAGGGGCTCTCAGCCCACCCATACTTCTGACTGGCTACAAATTTAGGGGTCTTATCTCTCCTTCAGGTTTGGTAATTAATTAGAATGATGTACAGAACTCAGGATAGTGCTATACTTATAACTATAGTTTTATTATAAAGGACATAAAACTGGACCAGCTAAATGAAGAGACTTATAGGGCAAGGTGTGGGAGGGTCTCACATGCAGAACTCCCTGCAAAATCAGGGCACATCACCCTCCCTGCACAGTGATGTGTTCACCAACCACGAAACTCCACTGAGCTCCGGCGTCCAGAACTTATATTGGAGTTTCATTACGAAAATATGATTGATTAAATCATTGGTTACATAATCAATTGAGCTCAATCTCCAAACTTCTTGTTGCTCAGAAGTCTGCTGGCTTAAAGTCTTCTCCTCACATGGTCTTTCTAGTGACCAATCCCATGGTAAAACTATCTAGGGACCCACCATGAGTCACCTCATTAGCACAAACTCAGGTGTGACCCAAGGGGCTCATGAATAACAAAAGACACACCTACTCACTTAAGAAATTCCAAGTATTTTAGAAGCTCCATACAAAGAGTTCAGGATAAAGATCAAACAAATTCTTCATTATACAATACACATGTGCTGCCTTTGCCAAAATAAATACAGCTGGGCAGTCAAGCCACAGAACCCCTGAGTCTGCCCTTTTCCCTTTTTTTAAGCCAGGGTCTTGCTCTGTCACCTATGTCAGAGTACAGTGATGCCATCATAGCTCACTCCAACCTTAAACTCTTGGACTCAAGCAAACCTCCTGCTTCAGCCTCTTGAGTAGGTAGGACGATAGGAATATCCACCACACCCAAACATTTTTCTTTCCTTCTTTCTTTCTTTCCTTTCTTCATCTCACTGTGTTGTCCAGGCTTGTCTTGAACTCCTGGCTTCAAGTGATCCTCCCACCTTGGCCTACCAAAGTGCTGGGATTACAGGCATGAGCCACCATGCCTGGCATGTTCCTTTCTCTTCTGAGAGGAGATACTGAAGAAGCTAGTTACCATTTTGGGGGGTAGGGGGTTTTTTTAATAATAAATTATCCAAGGATATTTATTTTCTTGATACCCTGATCCAAAATCTGGATCACTGAAATTTCACCTGCCCCAAATACTAATCTAGGACCTCTCCTCACCTCCAGCCCTAATCTCCTAGTTACAAACACATCAGCACCACATATGAACTATTGTCTCAATTACATTATAAACCCAAGGAAATTGTAAAAGAGGATACTCATTTTGTATTCTCCACAACCAGCACCTATTAATCTGCCAAGAACTTACCTGGTGCTCAATAAATACTTGTTCAATTTAATTAGCTGGTTAATCTAAATATTAACTATAATGTATCCAATTCAGAAAACCACAAACACTTAATGAGCACTCGTTGTAAGCCAAGCTCTTGAGAAATAGCAAAGGATAAAGCATAGTTCCTGTTCCCCAGGAGCTGTCTATGGAGTGGGAAAGACAAAAAACGAAAATAATTATTTCATTATAAAATTTCAATTCTATTATAGAAGTAAGAGCAAAGTACCATGGAAACCTTAAGTAATGACTATTTTGAGTAGCAGTGTGCTGTGGTATTGGGAGGTAATAATGTTAAGGATAGAGTTCAGAGAAGAGAATACATTGAAACCACCCTTAGTAGAGTTAGACACCAGCAAAAGAACATGAGTAAATGTGGTCAAAGTAAAACAGGGAAAACAAAAAAAGTAGGGGGTGTGTGCTACAAAGAGCACATACAGGAGAATTTTAGGATGATAGAACTATTATTTATGGTACTGGGGGTGGATATATTTTGCTATCCATTGGTCAAAATCTATAGAACTTTACATCACAACTGGGTGAGTTAGCTCATACCTGTATAACTAGCACTTTGGGAGGCCAAGGCAGAAGGATTGCTTGAGGCCAGAAGTTCAAGGCCATCCTGAGCAAGAGCAACACCCCAACTCTACAAAAAAATAAAAAAATTAGACAGATATCTTAGCACACACCTATAGTCCCTGCTACTCAGGAGGCCGAAGAAGGTCAATAATTTGAGCCCAGGAGTTCAAGGTTGCAGTGAGCTATGATGACATCGCCCTCTAACCAGGGCAACAGGGCAAGACTCTTAAAAAAATAAAAAATTTATATCACAAAGAGTGAACTTCATTGCATGTAGATTTTTTAAAATAAGATTAGAGGGCTCGGCGCCTGTGGCTCAACAGGCTAAGGCGCCAGCCACATACACCTGAGCTGGCAGGTTCGAATCCAGCCCAGGCCCGCCAAACAACAATGACAGCTGCAACCAAAAAACGGTCAGGCCTTGTGGCAGGCGCCTGTAGTCCCAGCTACTTGGGAGGCGGAGGCAAGAGACTCTCTTGAGCCCAGGAGTTGGAGGTTGCTGTGAGCTGTCATGTCACAGCACTCTCTCCAGGGTGACAGCTTGAGCCTCTGTCTCAAAAAAAAAAAAAAAAAGATTAGAGGATCCCAGAATGAAATGCAGACTGTGAAAAAAGAATCTAAATGTTTTACAAATGTATGAAGGAGAATGAAGGAAAAAGAACTGTTCTATGTAATTTTGGAAAATGTAAGGCTGAAGACAAATGAAAGTCTACATGAACACTGTACTCTTGTTGGTAAAATTGTTTCTTATGGAGTTATAGGTTAAAAATTCTGAAACAAGTTTACATGTATACTGGATTGAACTAATAATTAAATAGATGGTAGATGCTGAAATCTATGTTTATCATTGTCTCAAGAAAAAGGGAATAATTATAGAAATGTGTATAGACAAGAGTTAATATACACATGTACATTTCCCAGTTCTGTCAGCTGGGAGGGCCTGGAGGTTATGACGTCCAAGGAGGAATAAGCACACCAAAAGTCCAGATCTTGGCTTCTAATGCCTTTCTCCAATTAAAGGAAACAGGGCTCCTTGAAGGCATGGCTGAATCTAGGGCTGGGGCAAGAAGGATACAAGATGAACCTGGAACATCTTATAGTTCTTGAAAGTCAAAAGGTGCTGCTCAAAAAACACAAGGATGGGACATGTCAAAGCCTGAAAAACCCTCAGTGGCCAAAGCTGGAACAATTTAGGCAACAAAATAAACAGTGTAGTGTTGGATCATGACCCAAAGTATACAATAAATGACCATGCATCTATACTGATATAAACAATGGAATAAATAAATAAAAATGGGCTTAGAGACAAATTTTCCTTACAGAAGAATTTTGAATAAATTATGCAGATCATCCTCCCTCCAGGAAATGGGACTTACTTTCTCACACAAACACACACACATACCCCTTTAGTGTAAGACGCACTAAATGCCTTGCATCCAAAGAAAAGAGTATACGTAGGGGAAAAATAACTTTACAGTGAAGAAATCTGGCAAACGCTTTTTTAACCAGATGATCAAGGTTAACATCAGTCATAAGTCATGTTAATAGTATTATACCTTTGATGTGATGTTATAAAAATGACACTTGAACTGTCACAGGCCAGATGAAACCAAAAGGAGATGATAACTAAATGCAGTGCCATGTCTCAGATGGAATCCTAGGGAAAAAAGAGAACATCAGTGGAAAAAAGTACTGAAATCTGAATAAAGTCTGAACTTTAGTTACTAGTAATATACCAGTGTTGGTTTCTTAGTTGTGACAAATGTCCCGTGTTAATGTCAGATGTTAATTATAAGGTAACCTGGGAAGGGGGGCGGTGTTATGGGAACTCTCTGAACTGCTTTTGCAACTTTTATTCTTTTCTTCCTTCCTTCCTTTCTTTTTTTAATTTTAAGAGAGTAAAATGGTCTTCCTATGTTGCCCAAACTGTGGCTCTGAGGTCTGACAATTAAGCTCACAAACTCATCCTAGAAAAAGGGCTACATACCTCATTGCTGAATATCTTTGGTCACTTTTGAAGTACTCCCCTGGGGAAGCTACACACCAATGCCAGTGCCTAGTCCACCCTTCAAAGCAATTTTAAAACTCTTTTTCTGGGATAGCTATCAGACCCATCATTGCATTACCCTTGATGCCTTCAATGTCATCAAAATGTCTTCCTTTCAATATTTCCTTTATCTTCAGGTAAAGAAAAAAATCAATGGGGGCCAGATTAGGTGAGTAGGGAAGGTGTTCCAAAAACTCCCTCATAGACAGTGCCATTGTTGTGATGGAAGAGCCATGAATTCTTGGTGAAAAGTTTAGGTCTTTTTCATCTTTTTCACACAGCCTTTTCCCCACTTCTAAATATTAAACTTAGTTAATTGTTTGTCCAGTTGGTATAAATTCATAATGAACAGTCCCTCTGATATCAAAAAAGGTTAGCAACATTGTTTTGACGCTTGATTTGGCCTGATGGAACTTTTACGGTCATGGAAAATTGGCTGACTTGCATGGTGTACTTTGACACTTTGTTTCAGAGTTCATATTGGTACACCCATGTGTTATTATCAGTGATAACATGGCCCCAAACATTGTCTTGCTTCTCAAAAACAGAACTCTTGGAACACTTTGACTCTCCTTTGCTCTTGTTCTTTAGTAAGCTCCTTCGGCAGTATTTTTGTATACACCTTTTTCATGCCGAAATTTTTAGTTAAGATTTTCCTGTTTCTCTACTGATGTTTACTTGGTCTGCTATTCTTCTCATAGTCAGCTGATGATTTTGAAAGTATTCAATGAATTTTTACCCCTGGCCTCTTATCATCAGTGACATTTTCCCTCCCCTCAGAAAAACATTTAATCCATTTATACACGGCCATTTTCCTCATGGGTTTCCCTCCGTAAACTTGGGCTAACATTTCTCTGATTTCACTACCACTCTTGCTTAATTTAACAAGAAGTTTAAGATTTATCCTTTTTTTTTTTTTTTTTTTTTGCAGTATTTGGCTGGGGCTGGGTTTGAACCCGCCACCTCTGGCATATGGGGCCAGCGCCCTACTCCTTTGAACCACAGGTGCCACCCAAGATTTATTCTTTGTTCTGATTCAAGCTCTGACATTCTCGTGAGAGCACACAAAAACAACAATGAACGCCACTCAGCAAGACTCTGCAATATGTCTACATGAACACAGCTGTATGATGCTAATATACTAAGGTTCTGAAATCTTACCAAGCTGTTTGTACAGTGCTGCCAACATAAGCAAATAGTAGCAAGTTCATGAACTTAATTGTCAGACCTCATATTTTCAGGTACAATCATATCATACTATAGCTTTGAACTCCTGGGTGCAAATGATCCTTTTCTGTCAGCGTCCCATGCACCATCATGCTCTTTAAAACTTTTCTATAGTAGTTTAAAACTATTCTAAAACAAAAAGGTGTTTATGGGGTTTTAAGTACAGGACGAATTGGAGAAAGCAAGAAATGTGACATGGTTAGAGGATCAGGTGATAGAGACAATGAGGAGAGGTGTTTACAGTCAGATTCTAGGAGCTGTGGAAGCTGCATCGGTTAGGAGCAATAGGCCAGCTGTGGCTTCAGCAAGTAAGGTTGTATTCCTTCACAAAAGGAAGTTTAGGAGTAGGCTATACTAAGCTGGTAAAGAAGATTTTGTGGGTTTTCTTTTCCACTTTCACGATAGCAAAATAGTCCCATTTCATCAGGATTCATGCAAGAAAGAGTGAAAAGAAAATAGCAAAGGGCCAAAGGAGGTCAAGAGGTGAATCTACCTCCTCTCTCACATTTCCCAATATGCCCCACCAAGCACACTTCCACTTCTCATTGGCCAGAATGGATTACACGGATATTCCTAACCACAGGAGTCTGGGAAGGTTAGTTTCTTACTGGCCACAATGGCTCCCCAAACAAAATCAGCATCCTATTTGTAAAGAAGAAGAAATTGAGTATGTATTATAGCAGCAAAGCTACTTAGGCTGAAAGAAATTACTTTTGTTTGGACCTATGGGTTGTATAGAGTTTCATATAGTTAAACAAAAAAATATCATAATCATGCATATTTTATTTTATTTTTTTATTAAATCATAATGGTGTACATTAGTGCAATCATGGGGCACAATGTGCTGACTTCATATACAATCTGAAATATTTTCATCAAACTGTTTAACATAGCCTTCATGGCCTTTTAATCACAGTATATGAAGACATTTATATTCTGCATTTAGTAAGTTTCACTTGTACCCTTCTAAGATGCACCGTAGGTGTGATCCCACCAATCACCCTCCCTCCACCCATCCTCCCCCCTCCCCTCCCCTCCTTGCCCCTTTCCCCATATTCTTGTGCTGTAATTGGGTTTTAGCCTTCATATGAAAGCTATAAATTAATCATGCATATTTTAGAAGGAACACTTTGGCCACTCTAGCTACAAGATAAAGGAGCACTTTTTAACCCTTCTTGGATCAAAACTTTCTCTGAAAATCAGATGATAACTGTAGATTCTCTCCTCAGGGAAAAAAGAAATATTTATAGGCACAGAATTTTCTAAGCAAGCATAGGATGGGCTTCAAACTCACTGACATTCATGGAAATCAGGAAAGACCTGGCATAGATGTTTAAACAAAGGGGAAGAGACAGGAGGCAGAAGGATTGATTAGGAGGTTTTTGAAGTTGTCTAAGAGCATGTCCAGGGGACAAACCAGGCAGATGGTCACAGAAATGGGGGGGAGGGAATGAGGACCCAGTACAGTGGCTCATATCTATAATCCTAGCACTCTGGGAGGCTGAGGTGGGTGGAATGCCTGAGCACACAGGTTCAAGACCAGCCTGAGCCAGAGCGAAACCTTGTCTCTAAAAATAGCTGGGCATTGTGGGGGGTGCCTGTGGGCCTAGCTCCTTGAGAAGCTGAGGCAAAGAGAATCACTTGAGCCCAAGAGTTTGAGGTTGCTGTGAGCTGTGACATCACAGCACTCTACCGAGGGCAACAAAATGAGACTCTGTCTCAAAAAAAAAAAAAAATGGGGATAGAAAATGGATTAAAGAGACAATCTGAGATAGAAACAACAGCCTACCTAGTTAAATTAACTATGTTAATTGGATTGATTTGGGAGAACCAGGGAAGTCAAAGACTACTAATTATATTTACCTTAAATAATGAAAGGACGGTTATGCTAGTCACCAAACAGGGCTTTGGGGAAAAGGTTAAAGAATCGGGAGTGTGAACCTGCTGAGAGCAGGTGCCTGGAGTGTATTCAGCTGCAAACATACAGCAGGTCAAAGGAATTCCAGGTCTGACCTCAGCAGAGGAGCTGGGACTGCACTGACAAGGAACATACACCAAGTACTCTCCAATCTACTCACATTCAGACCATCATGAAATGCTAGGGTCTTCCCATTTCTATATTTAGTTCAAAAACTATTTCAAACATGATAATATATTTTTCTCAATACAAAACTCTTAAAAGGTTTTTGTTTTTCTTTTTGTTTTTTTGAGACAGAGTCTCACTGTGTCACCCTTGGTAGAGTGCCATGGCTTTACAGCTCACAGCAACCTCAAACTCATGGGCTTAAGCGATTCTCTTGCCTCAGTCTCCCAAGTAGCGGGGAACACAGGCACCTGCCATAGCATCTGGCTATTTTCTTATTGCAATTGTCATTGTTGTTTAGCAGGCCCGGGCTGGGCTTGAACCCACCAGCCTTAGTGCATGTGGCTGGCGCCATAACCACTGTACTACAGGCACCAAGTCTTCTTAAAAGTTTTTATGTAACATACAAGAAACAAGTTTTCTAGCCATCTCTAATTTTAGTCCTGAAACTAGAACTTACTCCCACCAAGAAACAATGAACTTTACATGTCCAAAGGCAAATTAACCTCATGGGTTGTGAGTGCAATAAATCTTATAATTTCTATTACTTAATGGCTGAGCAAAGCTATGTAGTATAAGTTACTGCAAACATAAAAACAATTAGATAACAGCCAGGCATGTTGGCATGCGCCTGTAATCACAGCTACTCAAGACGCTGAGGCTGGAGGATTGCTTGAGCCCAGGAGTTGGAGCCAGCTAGACTCTAGTGAGGCCTCCATCTAGGGGGAGGGAGGGAAAAAAAAAAAACCCAACAAATTAGAAATCCCTTAGAGGGGAGGAATAAAATAGTGGTTAAGAGAACAAGCATCAGCAATAGACAGAGCTAGGCATAGATCCTGGTTTTACCACTGACTAGCAATGTTATCTGGGGTCATTTACCAAACCTCTCACAGCCTCCATTTCCTCATCTGTAAAATGAGGTTTAAAAAATAATAATGCCTAGACACAGCATCCTGTTATAGGGTTATTGTGAGAAATAAATGCCCGGCACATACTAAGTCCTTGAATAAATGTTTACTCCTAGTAGTAGCAATATAGTAATAATGATAGCAATGTTTTTGCTGACTTAATTTCATGTGTATCATAATTCTTTATCATACTAAGTTTCTTGAATTAGTGCAGAAATTTTTTAGTTATATTCTCATCGACTTGCTGAGACTATTCAATATTTTATAGTAAATGAGTAATAAAGCATTGAATTAATTCATTTTGTCACCAGGTTGTGACTTGAGAAAACAAGAAGCTGGGCTGCTGCTGCCGCGGCTGCTACTGCCGCTGCACGAATCGCCGCAGCCCCCAGCCTTGCGTGTCGTCGCAACCTCCTCTGACAGAAATTTTATGAATAAGCATCAGAAGCCAGTGCTAACAGGCCAGAGGTTCAAAACTCGGAAAAGGGATGAAAAAGAGAAATTCGAACCCACAGTTTTCAGGGATACACTTGTCCAGGGGCTTAACGAAGCTGGTGATGACCTCGAAGCTGTAGCCAAGTTCCTGGACTCCACAGGCTCAAGATTAGATTATCGTCGCTATGCGGACACGCTCTTCGATATTTTGGTGGCGGGCAGTATGCTTGCCCCTGGAGGAACACGCATAGATGATGGTGACAAGACCAAGAAGACCAACCACTGTGTGTTTTCAGCAAATGAAGATCATGAAACCATCAGAAACTATGCTCAGGTCTTCAATAAACTCATCAGGAGATATAAATATTTGGAAAAGGCATTTGAAGATGAAATGAAAAAGCCTTTTCCGAAACAGAGCAGACAAAGTTGGCAATGCTATCGAGGATCCTGCTGGGCAATGGTACCCTGCCTGCCACCATCCTCACCAGGCTCTTCACTGACAGCTTAGTCAAAGAAGGCATTGCAGCCTCTTTTGCTGTCAAGCTTTTTAAAGCATGGATGGCAGAAAAAGATGCCAACTCTGTTACCTCGTCTTTGAGAAAAGCCAACTTAGACAAGAAACTGCTCGAACTCTTTCCAGTTAACAGACAGAGTGTGGATCATTTTGCTAAATACTTCACTGACGCAGGTCTAAAGGAATTTTCCGACTTCCTCCGAGTCCAACAGTCCCTGGGTACCAGGAAGGAGCTGCAGAAGGAGCTCCAAGA
>CAUYRH010070535.1:0-10938 GCA_963574655.1 Perodicticus potto
CCCCCCCCCCCCCCCCCCCCAGGCGGCGCCCCCACCTTTTGGGGGCAAAACACCTTGGTACCAGGGACTTAACCCAAAAAATGCAACCAATGTAACCTGGCTTCTTTAACCCCAAATCAAACCCCAACAAAAAAAAAAAAAAAAAAAAAAGATAAGGCTGCTGTGTTTTGAAATGTATTGTAATACAAGTGGGAGAGAAGGAGAAAAGAACTATTGTTTGTTGGCGTCTACTGAGCCAAGCACTGTGATAGGGAATTTGCGTATATTTATCAATACCTATAATCCTCATAGCGAGATTATTATCCCATTTTATAAAATAGGAAAATGATTTTCAGAGAGTTGAAAGTGACCCAGTTGATACCACTCAGTTGTTAAATAGGGGAATACGTGTATTCTTTAAAAATAAGCTTTATGTTTTGGAATAATATTAGATTTATGGAAAAGTTGTGAGGCTATTACAGAATTCCCATATGCCTCCATCCAGGTTTGCCTATCGTTAATAACTTTCATTTGTCAACTAATGCACCAATACCAATACATTACTGTTATGCAAAATCCATATTTTATTCCAATTTTCTTAGTCTTTCCCCAATGTCCTTTTTGTGTCCCAGAATCCCATCCAGGATACCCCCTTTCAGTGCATCCCTACACATCACTAGGCTTCTCTCGGCTCTGACAGTTTCTCAGACGTTTCTTGTTTTTGATGAGCTTGACAGTTTTGAGGAGTGCTGGTCAGGGAGTACCTAAACTTCCTTTAAATTTAGATTTGTTTCACATTTTCCTACATCAAAAGAAAATGATTTAAGGGTAATTGAAATATTCCCCATTCCTGAGCATAGTATGTCTTTCCATTTATTTAGATCTCCTTTGACCCCTTTCATCAGCTTTATGTAGTTTTCAGCATATAAAGTAGATAGATGCTATTAAGAAGAGTGTATTTAGGGTTACAGTTAGGTTATTGGTTCTTATTTTTTTTTTACTTAATTTTTATTAAATTATAACTGAATACATTTATGGGCTACAATATGATATTTTCATATACAATGTAGAATGCTTAAATCAAACTAATTAACAGAACCATCACCTCAATTACTCATTTTAGTGGTAAGACATTTGTACTATACTCTTAGTTGTTTTGAAATGTACCCTTGCATTGTGTACATTAGGAGAGATCCCGCCAAACCCCTTCCCTTCACCTGCCTTCCAGCCTCCCCTATTGTCACCCTCCTCTCCCCTCTTTCTTCTGGACTATCTTTGTGTTTTATCATTTGTATGAATCTGTAAGTGCTCATATATGGATAAAGAAATTGTGGTAATATGTACACCATGGAATACTATGCAGCCATACAAAAGAGGGAGACATTATAACTTTTATATTTACCTGGATGGAGCTGGAACATATTCTTCTTGGTAAAGTATCTCAAGAATGGAAAAGAAAGTGTCAAATTACTCAATACTATTATGAAATCAATATATAGAAACTAAAGTTATTGGTTTTTAGAGGAATAGGTGTACTACGCAGGTAAAGTACTGACTTCATCATGGCATAGTTGGGTATGCACATGTTGTGACGTGACTGACCAGTGTTGATGGTCAAGTTCACCATCACCTTCAACTTGGCCACTTGATTTCTCCATTGTGAATTTACTCTTCCTGGTTCCCCTTTCCATATTGTACCCTTTGGAAGGATGTCTTTATGCTCTGGCCTACACAAGAGGTGGGGAGTGAGGCATCACCTCTTGGAGGGAATTATTCAAAGCATTTGGGATTATTCTGTATGGGAGCTGCCTCTTCTTTTCCATTTATTTGTTAATGTAAAAATTTATTTATGTCCATATGGCCTTAAAGAGATTTATTTTATACTATGGGTTATAATGTAATGCTTCACTATTTATTGTCTTTCTAAAATTGTCCCAGCTTTGCCCATTAGGGTTTCTTTCGGATGGTTCCTGTGTCCCTTTGGTACGCTTACTACCTTTGTGTGTGTGTGTATGTGTGTCTGTGTGTGTCTGTGTGTGTGTACGTGCCCTTTAGCACTTCCTCACTTTCTATCACTACAAAGTATTTCATGTTCAGTTTGTATATCCCCTTCTCTAGCCCTGAAATCAGACATTTCTCCAAAGATCCCTAGTATCTTTTAAAACGAAAGTCTTACTGCATTTAAAGGCATGGAATAACCTCATTGAAAAGGGTGGGGTAAAAGGTGCTGACTTAAGTAACTTTGCAAATTAAGCCAAAGTTTTGGAAGCCAAAATCTAGGTACCAGGTAGAGTCATTGTTGCTTCCATGGTGTGAGTACTTCTTGGCCCTCTCAGCTGACATAGTAAGGAAATTTGTGAATATATACAAATTCTCTTTCTCCCTACACACACATGTATCTGTTCATACTTGTTTCCATCCTTACCTACATTAAGTTAATGTGAGTTCACATTGATGCCTCAGACTCAGATCCAGTATCATGTGGACCATTCTAGCCTTTCCCCCTTACCTGAACCCCCAACCCACAATGAGAAATGTGTCTTCTCCAGACACCATTGATTAACTTAACCTTTCCATTCCAGTATGCAGTTATAGTTGTTTCACAATTGTCTACCTGGGAAACAGTTTTACCCTCTAGAATACAATACTTATGCTTAGCTTCTTTTGCTTTTAGTCTTAAATTTTCCACTTAATTTGCAAAGTTACTTAAGTCTGCACCTTTTCTCCCACCCTCTTCAGTGAGGTTATTCCATTCCTTTAAGTGCAATAAGACTTACTTTTTAACACACAGTCTATGTTTCATCCTCATCACCTAAATCACATTTTTTTCTTTCTTTTTGAGACATAGTCTCACTCCATCGCCCTGGAGAGAGTGTTGTGGCATCAGAGCTCACATCTCTGTTGGGCTCAGACGTCCTTCTTGCTTTAGCCTCCCAAATAGCAGGGACCACGTTGCCTGACTAGTTTTTCTATTTTTAATAGAGATGGGGGTCTCACTCTTGTTCAGGATGACCTTGAAATTCTGAGCTCAAGCAATCTATCCTCCTAGGATAGCAAGTATGAGCCACTGTGTTCATCCTACCCAAATAATTTTTTCTTTACATTTTCTTTGTGCTATAAAATTCTGTCAAGATTGACACATGAATTTTGTCCTGTATGCACCATTGTATTATCATATAGAATATTTAATATGATATGGATAGATATCTAAAACATCACCAATGCTTAACCTATTCAACTTTTCCTTTCCCTAAATCCCTGGCAAGCACTGTTGTGTTTACTTTCTTTACATTTTTGTTTGTCCCGTGATATCATATAAATTGGACCATATAGGATGCAGCTTTTCAGACTGAATTTTTCTACATTACAACTGCATTCATCCTTTTATTTTTATTTTAATTTTTGTGACAAGTATTTCCTACTTATACCATTGCGCATACCTCAATTTGCTTGTCTACTTATACCATTGCTTCTAGTTTTTGGTGATCATTTTAAATCTTCTACAAATACTGCATAGACTGCATAGACTGTGTATATTATATATATGCATATGTATATATGCATATACATATATACACACATACATACACACACACACATTTCAAATCCTAGGGTGAATAACTAGGAGTGTGATTGTTGGATTGTATGGTATGACAATTTGAGCTTTGTAAGAAAATGTCAAACCAGCTTCCAAATCAGCTGTACGTTTTACCTCCCCACTAGCAGTGATCGAGAATTCCTATTGCTCTCTATGTTGCCAACAATGGTAATGTCAGGTTCTAAAAAAATTTTTAGACATTCTAATAGGTGTATAGTGGTGTTTCATTGTTGTTTTAATTTGCATTTCCCCATGACAAGTGATGTTAAGAATATTTTTCTTTTAAATATACTTTATTTTTAGAGCAACTTTAGGTTTATAGCCAGATTGAGCAGAATGTAGGGAGACTTCCAATATACCCACTGCCCCACACGAGCATGGCCTCCCCCAATACCAACATTCCAGTGTATTTGTTACAAGTGACGAACTTATGCTGACACATCATTATCACCTAAAGTTCATACTTTATCTTAGGATTTACTCCTGGTGTTAAGCATCTTTTAATATGTTTATTTGCCATATGCAACATTGGTGAGGTGTCTATTAAGATCTTTTGATCATTGAAAAAATTGGATTGTTTGCTATTTGATTGTTGCATTTTAAGAGTTTATATATTTTGAATACAAGTTCTTTAACAGATATGTGATTTTAAATAATTTCTCACATATATGCATTTTTCAATTTCTTTTTTTTTCTTTTTCTATTTCTTTCTTTTCTTTTTTTTTTTTAGAGACCGAGTCTCACTTTATTACCCTCAGTAGACTGCCCTGGCATCACACCTCATAGCAACCTCCAACTCCTGGGCTTAGGTGATTCTCTTGCCTCAGCCTCCCAAGTAGCTGGGACTACAGGCACCTGCCACAATGCATGGCTATTTTTTTGTTGTTGTTGCAGTTTGGCCAGGCCCGGGTTCGGACCTGCCACCCCTGGTATATGGGGCCAGTGCCCTACCCACTGAGCCATAGGCACTGCTCCCTTTTTTCAATTTCTTTCTTTTTTTTGTAGGAAAGGCCTTTATTAGCAGGGAAAGCTGCAGAGAAGCATTAATGAGGAAGGAGAGCGAGAGAGAGAAATGGGGGAAGAGAGGAGAAGGAGAGAAGGGAGAGAAGGGAGGGAGAGAGAGAGAAAGAGACACAAGACACGCGGGGGAAGGAAGAGAAAAGAGAGACACATGGGGAAGGAAGAGAAAAGAGAGACACATGGGGAAGGAAGAGAAAAGAGCCTTTTTTCAATTTCTTAACAGTGTCTTTCATGAGCCCCCAGTTTTTAATTTTAATAAAGTCTGATTATCAATTGTTTCTTTCTCGAATAATGACTTTAGTATTGCATTTAAATACCCCGAAACCCAAGGCCATAGAGACTTTTCCTCTGTTTTGTTTTATTCATAAAGTTTTATAATTTTACTTTGTATGTTTGAGTCTATGATTCATTGTGAGTTAATTTTGGTCAAAGGTATGTGATCTGTGTATAGGTTCTTTTTTTTTCTTTTTGCATAGAAATCCTATTGTTTCAGCAACGTTTATTGTCAACAGCGTCCTTTCTCTGTCAAATTGCCTTTGTGTCTTTGTCAAAGATCAGTTGGCTGTATTTATGTGGGTTTATTTCTGTTCCATTTTTCTGTGAATATCTTTTACCAATAGCGTTTTGTTATTATGAATGTAGCTTTAAAATACATTTTGCAATTAAATAGGGTGACTCCTATACTTTTATCATTATTCAGTGTTGCTCTGCCTTGTCTATTCTAGACTCTTTGCTTTTAAATTTTAAGGCCAGTTTTTCCACCATATTTTATAGATATTTTTGACTTTTCTTCTAAGACAACCATGCCATCTGTAAATAAGGAAGGTTTTATTTCTTCCTTCTTGAGCTATTTAACTTCTATTTATTTTTCTTTTTATATTGAACTAGCTCAGACTTCCAGTAGGATGTTAGGTAAGTTTAGTGAGAGAGAACGTAGTTGCTTTCTTTTTCAGTTACTGAAAAAGTATTCATTCTTTCACTGTTATGTACAATGCTAGCTGTGAGTTTTTAGTATAGAGCCTTTATTAGTTAAAGAAGTTCCCTTCTTTAAAAAAAAAAAAAAAAAAAGTTCCCTTCTGTATTGGTGAATGTTCTCTAGAGAAATAGAATCAATAGAATGAATGTGTGTATTATATACACACACGTACATATACACATATATGCATATAGAGATCCTATTGTTTCAGCAGCATTTGTTGAAAACATGAGTGTGTGTGTGTGTGTATGTGTGTGTAAGAGAGGAGGGGAGAGATTTTAAGGAATGGGCTTGTGCATTTATAAAGGATTTTAAACCCCAAATCTACAGGTAAGTCAGCAGGATGGAGTCCTAGGGAACAGTTGTTAATGCAGTGTAAGTCCAAGGGTAGTCTCCTGGCACAATTCCTTCTTGCCCAGAGGATGTCAGTTATAGTGCTATTAAAGCAATCAGTTGATTAGATGTAACCTACACACATTATGGAGTATAATCTGCTTTACTTAAACTCTATTTAAATGTTAATCACATCCAAAAAACACTCTAACGGAAACATCCAAACTATTGTTCAAACAAATATCTGGGTATCATGATCCAGCCAAGTTGATGCACCTTACATTTATATTTCTTTGACATTTTTTTTTGTTATGAATGGGTTTGAATTTTGTCAAAATTCTTATGTAGCATGTATTGATATGATCTTATGTTTTTCACTGCTAATATGGATTACATTGATTCATAACTATTGAACCAACTTTACATTATGTTCATGAACTCTATGTGGTTGCTGTTATCATTTTTATATGTTACAGCTGGGTTTGATTTGGTAGCATTTTCTCAAGATTTTTGCTTCTATGTTCAATAATGATATTAGTCTGTAGTTTTCTTGTAATTTTTAGAGTTGTTCATGGACCCCAAACTTTTAATTTTAATTTTAGTGTTCTTACAGGAACCTTCATCAAGTGAAGTATTATTTCTGCTCCTAGTAAGTGGCAGAGAGTGGGTCTTTTAGGTACAAATGTAACTGTAAACGTACTTGTGTCCTTCTGTGACTGACTCATTCTTGAAACCTAGTTGACTCACCTCATCTCTAGGATCTTCTTTTCCAATGGTAGAATGAAGGATTAAGACTAGATGAGGCAAAATGTCCCTTTCAGTTTTAGAATCAAGATTTCCATTCCTACAGGTAGTAACAAAACCTTAACTTAAATGACTTCTTAATGTTTCATAAAACACTTTCATGGTCATTATACTCACATTACCGTATCCCCCAACCCTGTGGCTGGGTAAAGCAGGTAGTACTTTTCTCTGTTCATAGATGATGTTATTGACACTCTTAAAAAATTACTTAAATTGTTGAAGATCCACAATTTCTAAGTGTTGTCAGAATTCAAATTCGAGGTCTTTGGGCCAGCATGCCAAATATTTTCATTTTTGCAAGAGCACATGTTTATTTCATTAATCAATAAATTCATTCTCCCTATGAATTAAATCAATAAATTCATTCTTCCAAAGACCATTCCTGCTCTTTCTTAGAAACTTGCTCCATACCTAGGAGAATGTTGTCTCCAGCAGCTCTGTTTTATACAAAATGAGACTGGCTCAGAATCAGACTTATTTTCTTATTTCTTTTTTGTGCTGTGATTACTAAAGCTCAGTTTTCTTCTATAGATATAAATCATATTATTCCATTATTATTATTATTATTTTTACAAAATGCAGCCTGGCCTAATCAGCAAAAGTATAATTGTTCTGTAGCCCAAATTGCAAAACTAACATGAGATGGATATAATTAAATAGCAGGGAAGAGGAAGGGAGAGATTCCTGGCCTTGCTACAAAGAAAATGAGAGTAAGTTCGGAGGTGCCTATGCCTCAGTGGATAGGGGGCTGACCCCATATACCGAGGGTGGTGGGTTCAAACCTGGCCTGACCAAACTGCAACAACAACAACAAAAAAAATAAAACAAAATAAAAAAGAAAATGAGAATAAGTTCACAGTTCTCTGAATTGGCCACTTCACTGACATCTTTATTCCCTGTTAGCTGCAAAGACTTTTCTAATCATTGCCTTCCACAGTCATAGCGGACTTAAAATAAGTGGATCATATCCTGAGGCTGTCTTGTCAAAAAAAGTCTGTTAATATACTTTTAAAACAGAAATCAAGTCTAGAGAGCCTCTAACTCCTCATAGAAATGGTATTTGACTTTTCTATTATAAAAATTCCCCATCCTAATCATAATCAGGAAAATTGTTCTGAGTCTGGGATCTGTTCATCCCTGAGAGGAAGCAGGCATTTTGCTCTCAGGTTTCCAGAATGGGTGTATTTGTTGCAATGTTGCAAGGGCAATAATTATTTGTTTGAATGTAAATAACTGTAAGAAAATATGGGAGAAAGACATTAGAAACTTATGTAGATGGAAGATTGTGGTTGGCCTGCGTGGATGGGGAGAGTCGTCACTAAGACATAGCAGTTCTTGGGAAATCATTTATCAGATATTTAGGGTGAAGCATGGAATCTCAGAAATCGGGATCCGAAGGTATGCAGTAGGAAAGAAGAGTGGTGAAATCAAATAACTGTGAGTGCAAGGGGGACAATGTGAAGACTCATAAAGTACTGATTAGACAATGTAAAAAGACAAGCAGGTTCTTGAGAAAGAGAATCCATACTGAGGCCATGAACCAGTGGTTAATCAAAGATCTTCCCTTTATTTGCTTATGTGTGGGAGATGGCCACGCATGACTCGAATCATTGCAATAAATACTGCCATAAAACCATCACATGTTATTGGGTGCTGTGTGCTAAGAATTCTCAAAAGCATTCACTAACCCCTTAATCCTCACATGGACCCATTAAAACAATTGTGAATATTATTCTCATTATATGGATGAAAAAACTGAAGTTCAAAGAAGTTGAATGACTGGCCAAATAATGTACAGATAGTAACTGATAGAGCCAAGATTCTGGAGAAGTCTACCGCAGCAAAAACTCCTCATTTCCTCCAAGCTGTATGTTGCTTCACTATCTGACCAAATTTTAATATGTGAATGATGATACGTAATTGGAACCAGAACGTGATTAACATTGTATACCAAATAACACACAGCATATTGATGTGGGGGGAAACAAAACAAAAACGAAAAGATATAAAAATAGCCTTTGGAATCTGATGAACCGGAATCTCATCTCCTAAAAAAGAAAACTGAACAAAATAGATAAGCCAAAGGACCATGTTTTCAAGGTAGAATAAAAAGAATGCTTAAACTTTGCCACAGTCGTGGTGTATGTGTTAGTGTTCTATTGCTGATAGAACAAATTACCACCTACATGGTGGCTCAGAACACCACAGTTTTATCATCTCATAGTTTTGTGTTAATAGTTTGAAGTTGGATACTGGTCTCCTTGGGCTGAAATCAAGATATCACAGGACTGCTTCCTTGCTACAGCCTCTAGGGGAGAATTAATTTCTTAACCATTTCCAGTCCCTAGAAGCCTCTCTTATTCTTCCTCCCTCTGTCTGCAAAAACAGCACTGTTGCATGCCTCTGACCATTTTTCCATAGTCGCATCTGCCTCTGACTATAGCCAGGAAAGATTCTGTGATTTTTAAAGACCCTCATGGTTAGATTAGGCCCAAATGGATAATCCCGGATAATCTCTCAATGTTCTTTAATTTCATCACATCTGCTAAGTCCTTTTTATAACGTAGCATAATAAATTCACAGGTTCCAGCATTAGGACTTGGAAACCTCTGGGGAACAATTATTCTGGCCTCTGTGGTGTTTATAGCTATGAACCTGGTAAGTACAGACTGAGATCCGATGTGAGACAAGGTGAGAAACGCAGGAAACATGTAAAGGCCAACCTCAGGCGAGATAATTTTCTAAACATTAAAGGGATGTGTTTTCAATCTTGTCTGTCTGTCTCATCTTACAACTGTGAAAATATTTTCCATACCTAGAGCTTGATCAAGTCTACTTTTTCTCTTGTCCGTGAGGTGCCAGCAGTGTTAGGAGCTGGGACAGAGGGAAACAAAGACACCATGGGTCTCACCTTTCCAGATCCTGAACAATTCTCTCTTTAGGCTGTGAAGCCAGCTTCTCTTAGAGGGATAAAAGTCTGTGTCAACTGATCTTTCTTGGGAATAAATGGCTTTTCAGAGTTTGGAGGGAGCAAGATTCTATGGATAATTTTATGTGGTTCAGATCAATCGAAGGCATCATATTCGTCTTCAAAGAACAACTTTTCCTGTATTCACTTCTGCATACCTTTACTAAAAAAGAAAAAAAAATATTATGAGAAGAGTTATCAAAGTAGCCTTGGGAAAAAAAAAGGAGAAAGAGGTTTTCACTATAAATTGCTAATAGGATGTACTTGAATCCCACTTTTTTAAAGCTATGATTAAACAACAGTGACAACAAAAAACACCCAAAGAGTTCACAGACTAAACGCTGACATCCAGTTCAGAATGTCCTCCAAGGGATCTAAAGTACTAGACACACTCAAAAACACGCAAACCTGTTCTCTCCAGCCCATCCTCTATTCAAACAATGAATTGCTAACCTTTTCATTTAGGGGTCTGGTGTGTGAAATGCGAACGAACCCATCCAATTTATCATCCCAGAATAAACCTGTCATACTGTCACAGGAGCAGGGAATAGCCAATTGCTAATATCAAACGCTGTAAAAAGGGTCCAGCTTCGAGTTCCTAGGGAGTGACCCATTTTTGCGGCACAGCATAAGGAAGAAGTATGAATTAGGTTAGAACAATATCAGTGATATGTTGAACTCAAAAATCCTACTTGGACAAAGGGGAAAAAACCCTCATGTAAGTGTGTTAATTGAAATATTCTTAAATATTTCTGAAATATCCAGAAATATTCATATACCACAGGTTAGGACACAGATACTCCCCTCCCCGAAGGTAATATTCTTCCAATTTGAGCAGATTTACTCATTTGCTGAGGGCCCAGAAAAGAGGTCAGGGGTGAAAGAGTTCATCTTAATATAAGAGGAAAATTATGTTCTATTGAGACAGATTTTTTCTAAAAATGTTAGCCAGTTACTTAGCATAAGTCTGTCATTATGGGTTAGAAATTAGAATACAACATAATAAAATAAAAGATTAGCACTGTTTTTTTTTTATACTGATTGCATTTGTTAGGTAAAGTCCCTCTTACAATCGTGTTTTGCCCCCAAAAGGTGTGACACACACCAAGACCTCACCCGCCTCACTCCTTCCCTCTCTCTGCTCTTCCTTTCCCCACCCCTCCCTCATTCTTTCTCTGTTTTTCTATCATCAGTCTTCATCAATTTACTTCAGAAATCATTTCTTTGATATTAGACAAAATTTGTCCCATTTAATATTGG
>CAUYRH010070536.1:0-40808 GCA_963574655.1 Perodicticus potto
ATCCTCCACCACGAAAGTAAAGTCACTCAAAAATTTTTGATCAAATTCCAACTTCCACAGTGACAACAGGATTAAAAATGTCCACTGGACTTTTGAAAAACTTGATACCCCAAATTCTACCAGGCTTATCAATATTGTCAATTAATGTGAATGGCTGAAATTGCCCTCTAAAAAGGCACAGGTTGGTAGACTGCATACAAAAACTCAGGTCAGATATCTGCTGCATACAAGAAGTGAAGGGATGGTTATCTATGATCCAGGCAAATGGAAATCAGAAACAAGCAGGTGTTGCCATTTTTTTCACAGATACAATAGGCTTTAAGCCAACAAAAGTAAGGAAGGAAAAAGATGGACACTTCATATTTGTTAAGGGTAACACTCAACATGATGAGATTTCAATTATTAACCTTTATGCACCCAACCAAAATGCACTCAATTTATGAGAAACTCTAAAAGATATGAGAAATTGGAAGGTGACATGGACTAACCTAACTGGGAAAAAAACAGTAAAGTCTCTAATATCATTGGCAGAAATGGTAAAGACAAAATAACAGCAGACTCCTTAGAAATTAAAAAAATCCTTAATGAATATTACAAGACATTTTTTACTCAGAAATGTGAAAATCTGAAGGAAATTGACCAACACTTGGAACCATGTCACCTTCCAAGACTTAGCCAGAATCAAGTGGAAATGTTGAAAAGGCCTATATCAAGTTCTGAAATAGCATCAACTATACAAAATCTCCCTAAAAAGAAAAGCCCAGGACCAGATGGCTTCACATCAGAATTCTACAAAACCTTTAAAGAGGAACTAGTACCTATATTACTCAAACTTTCACAAAATATAGAAAAGAAGGAATACTACACAACACATTCTATGAACCAAACATCACCTTGATCCCCAAACCAGGAAAAGACACAACAAGAAAAGAAAACTATAGACCAATATCAGTAATGAATATTGATGCAAAAATATTCAACAAGACCCTAACAAACAGAATCCAGCAACACATCAAACAAATTATACACCATGACCAAGTGGGTTTTATTCCAGGGTCTCAAGGCTGGCTCAATATACATAAATCTATAAACATAATGCAGCACATAAACAAATTAAAAAACAAACACCATACAATTCTCTCAATTGATGTAGAAAAAGCTTTTGATAATATCCAGGATCCCATCATGATCAGAACACTTAAGAAAATTGGTATAGAAGGGACATTTCTTAAACTGATAGAGGCCATCTACAGTAAACCCCCAGCCAATATCATATTGAATGGAGTTAAACTCAGATCAGGAACCAGGCAAGGTTGCCCACTGTCTTCATTGCTCTTCAACATTGTAATGGAAGTTTTAGCCATTGCAATTAGGGAAGAAAAGGTGATCAAATGTGGGTACCCATATAGGGTCAGAAGAGATCAAACTTTCACTCTTCGCAGATGATATGATTGTATATCTGGAAAACACCAAGGATTTTTCTACAAAACTCTTACAAGTGATCAAGGAATACAGCAGCATCTCAGGTTACAAAATCAACACTCATAAATCTGTAGCCTTTATATATACCAACAATAGCCAAGCTGAAAAAAGAGTCAAGGACTCTATTCCGTTCACAGTAGTATCAAAGAAGATGAAATATTTGGGAGTTTACCTAACAAAGGATGTGAAAGATCTCTATAAAGAAAACTATGAAACTCTAAGAAAAGAAAGAGCTGACGATATTAACAAATGGAAAAACATACCATGCTCATGGCTGGGAAGAATCAACATTGTTAAAATGTCCATACTACCCAAAGCAATATACAATTTTAATGCAATCCCTATTAAAGTTCCATTGTCATACTTTAAAGATCTCAAAAAAGTAATACTGTGCTTTATATGAAATCAGAAAAAACCTCAAATAGAAAAGACATTAATCAGAAATAAAAACAAAGCAAGAGGAATCATACTACCAGACCTCAGACTATACTATGAATCGATAGTGGTCAAAACAGCATAGTACTGGCACAAAAACAGAGAGGTAGATCAATGGAACAGAATAGCGAACCAAGAGATGAACCCAGCTACTTACAATTATTTGATCTTTGACAAGCCAATTTAAAACATTCGGTGGGGAAATGATTCCCTATTTAACAAATGGTGCTGGGTGAACTGGCTGGTGACCTGTAGAAGACTTAAACTGGGCCCACACCTTTCACCATTAACTAAGATATACTCTCACTGGATTAAAGATTTAAAGTTAAGACATGAAACTATAAAAATACCAGAAGAAAGTGCAGGGAAAACTCTTGAAAGAATCCTCCTGGTGAACATTTTATGAGGAGGACTCCCCGGGCAATTGAAGCAGCATCAAAAGTATACATTACTGGGACCCAATCAAACTAAAAAGCTTCTGCACAGCCAAGAACACAGTAAGTAAAGCAAGCAGACAACCCTCAGATTGGGAGAAGATATTTGCAGGTTATGCTTCCAACAAAGGTTTAATATCCAGAATCCATAGAGAACTCAAACATATTAGCAAGAAAAGAACAAGTGATTCCATCTCAGAGTGGGCAAGGGACTTGAAGAGAAAATTCTCTGAAGAAGACAAGCACACAGCCTACAGACACATGAAAAAATGCTCATCATTTTTAACCATCAAATAAATGCAAATCAAAACTACTTTGAGATATCATTTAACTCTAGTAAGATTAGCCCACATCACAAATTCCCAAAACCAGACAAGGTGGCATGGATGTGGAGAAAAGGGAACACTTCTACATTGCTGGTGGGAATGCAAACTAATACGTTCCTTTTGGAAAGATGTTTGAAGAATACTTAGAGATCTAAAGATAGACCTGCAATTTGATCCTGTAATTCCTTTGCTAGGTATATATCCAGAAGACCAAAAATCACATTATAACAAAGATATTTGTACCAGTATGTTTATTGCAGCCCATTTCATAATTGCTAAGTCATGGAAGAAGCCCAAGTGCCCATCAACCCATGAAAGGATTAACAAATTGTTGTATATGTACCGCATGGAATATTATGCAACTTTAAAGAAAGATGGAGACTTTACCTAAATCATGTTTACACGGATGGAGCTGGAACTTATTCTTATTAGCAAAGTATCTCAAGAATGGAAGAAAAAGTATCCAATGTACTCAGCCCTACTATGAATCTAATTTATAGCTTTCATATGAAGGCTATAACCTAATCATAGAACAAGAATATGGGGAAAGGGGAACGGGAGGGGAGGAGAAGGGGGAGGATGGATGGAGGGAGGGTAACTGGTGGGACCACTCCTATTGTGTATCTTAGGAGCATACAGGTGAAACTTACTGAATGCAGAATATAAAGGTTTTAACACAATAACTAAGAAAATGCCATGAATGCTATGTTAACCAGTTCAATAAAAATATTCCAGATTGAATATGAAACCAGCACATTGTACTCCATGATTGCATTAATGTACATAACCATGAGTTAAGAAAGAAAACAAATAATAATAAATAAAATAAAATAAAAAGGAGCCAAGGGCAAAAATAAAAAAGTCCCAATTATTACACAGCCCCATAATGGGATCCATCACTGGAGTTGCAAGTCCTTGCCATTTCAGGAAGCACTGGGTAAGTGGCCTCACTTTCCATATGTCCTGTTGTCACCAAGTCCCAGGTTTCTGCGATGTCTATCCCTGAGTAGACAAGCAAGGATAAAGACAAAGCAGCAAGGACTTTAGAATCAAAATGGCCTGTTTCAACTCCAATTCTGCCACTTAACTTAGTTTCATAAATGGGCCTACCCTCCTGAAGGCCACTTGTTTATGACCTCTAAAAACTCCTGTAAGATTTTGTATTGTCAGGTTACAAATAAAAAAAAATTACTTTTAGCATAACAGCACAATGCATGCCTGGAGCTTGTAGGTCAAAACTTCCACATCTCCCAAGCTCCTGACACCACATTTTCTGCATGTACAGTCTGCGCCTTCCTAGAGTATGCCAACCACTCCAAAGCTAGCTGCTCCTGCTTCTGGCCTGCTAAGCATATGAAAATGCCATTGGATTTAAATTTACCATTCAACAAGTTATGTTGTTCCAATACAGTCAATGCTCAAACAAGCTGAGAGTTAAGAGGAGGTATTAGTTAAGGGGTATAAAGTATCAGTTATGCAAGACAAGTTATGGCAATCTGCATAGAGCCTATAGCTAACAATATAGTATCACATTATTACAATTTGCTAAAAGAGTAGATCTTATAAGAGCACAAGGAAACTTCAGAGCAGACAGATAGGGATGGATATGTTAAAGCTTGACAATGGTGATGATTTCAAAAGTGTCTGCGAACCCCCAAACTCCCCCAGGTATATACATTTAATATGTGCAGCTTTTTATATGTTAATCACACCCCAATAAAAGTAGCTAAAAGCAAACAAGTTGGATATATCTCAAATACTG
Source organism: Perodicticus potto (assembly GCA_963574655.1). Lineage (NCBI taxonomy): Eukaryota > Metazoa > Chordata > Mammalia > Primates > Lorisidae > Perodicticus > Perodicticus potto. The sequence continues at coordinate 4,440 of CAUYRH010070536.1, forward strand.
AGGTCCTGTCAGCACAGAAACACAAACCTACTTGAAAATGACAATTCAACTATTAACAAGAAAAGAAAGTTTGACTATGTTCTAGTGTGAAGGCCAAAAAACAATATCAGCTGATCCTTATTAAGCATTTAGCATTAGGCATTATGTTCACAGTAAATTATAAGAAGCATACTTTTATCCCTATTTTATTAGCAGCAAGTCTTCAGTCAATTTTGGCTCTAAAGTGATCATTTGAAATACAGATATTTAAGTTCAGTTCCCAGGTAATAGAGCAGCATGGTGGGCACGTTGGAAGCAAGGTTCCAAGGGTGTTCCTGAACTACTGTAACAGTTACGCAAAGCCAGTGTCATTTGGGCCAGCCTCTATTGTTGGTGCTGCCATCATGATTGGTAAATATATTTCCACCCCTTCTGGAAGTATCTGGATGTGTTCCATTGTACGTACAAAATGTTTAAACCCTCAGAAAACCACATGGATTTTTACTTCTCCATGGGATTCTTTTGTCAGCCCTATAGCCTCACAATTTCAGCTCCTTCAGGATTCATAAGCCTTTTTTCTTCTAATATGGATAATTTGGACTCCTGGGAAAACAAGAGAAAAGACCCTGTCCCCAACCTCCTCACCACTGACCCCTGAACAAAAAACTCCCCATACCTGAACCCTTTTCTTCTTTATTTATTATTTATTTGTTTATTTAGACAGAGTCTCACTCTATCCCTGGGTAGAGTGCCATGATGTCATAGCTCACAGCAACCTCAAATTCTTGTTCTTAAGCAATCCTCTTGCCTCAGCCTCCAGAGTAGCTGAGACTACAGACGCCTGCCACTATACCCAGCTGGCTTTTCTTTTTAGTCGAGACAGGTCTCATTCTTGCTCAGGCCTCGAACTCCTGAGCTCAACCAATCCACCCGCCTTGGCCTTCCTAGTGCTAGCATTTCAGCTGTGAGCTACCACACCTAGCCTCCTTTTCCTCTTTAAACATGGGAAAGTCAACCCAGAGAGACAGTATATATAAATACATGCCATGTCTCCACAGAACAATCTGGAGCTAGATCCCACATGGCCAGCGACTGGGACAGTTAGCAGAGAAGACTGACATGCCACAAACTCCAGCTCTCCGTTCAGTTTCCTAGAGATAAAGAGCTGGCTCCCTCACCAAAAGAAACCTTCCCTTGAAGTTGCTTGGGCCACTCACACATACTTGGATATATTTAGAACCTCTCTGTGTCCTACACCTTGCAGAGTTCTGTACCATTTGAGGAATTGCAGGTGGCGGAGCCCCCTACCACCAACAGACACTACATTCATGCCAGGCCTGTCTTGCCCCAACAGTAGCTGTGTCACAGTTTGGCCTCTTTCGTAGAAGGCAACATTTGTGGGATGAGGTGACATCTTTTCAAGACACCAAAAGGCTTCCCGACTGGCCAGAGCACAGGCCTGGCTGCCATGGGTACACTGCTGTCTAAATGGAGACAGGGAAATTATAGGGGAGAAGCTAGCAACTGGCTAAAAAAGAAAAAGAAAGAGCCTAAATCCTTTCCCCTGTTTACAGCACTGCCATCTTCTTAGAGTCCCAGGTGGGAGAAAGTAAGGCTTAAAACCTACCCATTTGCAAATGAGCAGAAAGCCACAGACGAGATGCTTTTTAACCCCTGCCACAGAAACTGTTGCCTGCTAAGTGTGCTGGAAATTCATAAGGAGGGAGTCACCAGACAACTTGTCAGTTTAACTCTTTATCGGGTTGCGATTAATGGGATTTTACATTCAGCAACGTGAACTCTGAAATACTCAAGTTCGAGTTTCACCTGCAGAGCTCCCATCTGTTTTTACTTCACCCTCAGAATTTCCATCTGCTCTTTCTCAGGCCTGTCTTATGGGATGCCCCATTAGGCTCTATGGCTTTTCCAGGTGCTGAAGTCATGGAAATTTTAGGACATTAAAAAAAAAATTAAGACTTGGGTCCTATGCAAGTTACCTGTGAAAATTAATTCCATTGTACAACAGCACGCTCCTTAAATGACATTTCTCAGAATGTGTGTAAGAGCTGCCGAGGGTGTGCTTGGCGATGGTTTACTGTGGCTCTTTGTGATGCTGGGAGATCACAGGGAACAGTAAGTCATCAAGCCAGATAGAGCACTGTGCCCTGGGCCTGGCTTCCCAGTTGATCACTCAGAGCTTCCAAGCTCCAAGGCCAAGCCTGCAGGTCGGCCCCCTGAGTCCAGCTGCGGCATGAGGGCCAAATGAACTTCACAGTTTCGGTCATGTGGCTTGGCCCAACCCTGTGTGTGAGGTCTGGGGCGAGGCCACACAGCCTCCTGGGAGCATGAGCTGGCAGCTGCTCAGGAGGTGGCCAGAACCTTAATGCTAGCATTGGAGACCTGTTCGTGTTAGTGACTCATTCTCCTCGTTTAAGATCCTCCAAAAAGAATGTCACCCTGGAAAAGCAGGGGCATTCCATATAAAGTCTGAGATGATTACTGGTGGGGACCCAGTGAGAGAGAAACAAAGGAAGAAACTAAATACAGCCATCGCAAAGGACTGAGAGATTTGCAGAAAAACATCTAGCGTACCAGGGGGCGTTCCCTGGCTGCTCTGGTGTTGACACCTCTGGTTTAGCCAACACATCCTTGACATGCCGATTCACTAAGCACAGGATGCTTCACTGTCGATCGAAGCTTTCAGATGATCACAGGGTCCTGGGTTACTTAAGTACAGACAGCAAAGGAGCATGACCTGGGGTGAGATGTAGACACAACTAAAAGGGAATTTGTCTCCTGTCTGCTGAGCCACCAGCTGGAGACTCACTGTTTAGGGTTCGGAGCTCTGACGCAGCTGCAGTTTTTCACCCATTAAGCAGTTAAACTCAAATGTGTGGAGAAGTGCATCACACTGTTAATAGCCCGGTCTTCCCACCAGGCCACTGAAACTTTCTCTGCTAATAGTAATAAGCAATACTGAGTGTCACCCAGATAAAAACACCCTGTCTCTAGTAGCTGCTCCCTCCCACTCAGCTCCTAAAGGTAGCATCCAGGTGTATGAGTGGCAGATGACAAACATACCCTCCCACAGGGGAATAGGGTCCCTTCTGACCTTGGACCAGTCTTCAGGAGTGTGCTGATGACCTCTGCGTGTCTGCAAGGTACGCTTGTCCACAAGGTATGGTCCCTTGTCTCAGCTGGGCCCTCTGTGGCTGGTGCATGCCTGGAAAGTCTTGGGTTTCAGCCCTGGTCCTAGGGGCTTAGTTTCCTTGATAACTTTTCTCCCTCAGCCCTCAGAGCCAAAGGGCCCCAGACTACTCTCAGCAGGACTAGAGCTGACCTACTAGCTGGCCCCCTCCCTTCGTCTCCCAGCACAGTCCAGCTGGGGGAGGACACACTCCACTCGGATCTCCGCTCCTCATGCCTCTTTTTCTTACTGAAGATCCATGTTCTGATCTTCCACCACGTGCAGAAAGATTTAGGTTCTCTCTGAGATGGACTGTCTCCTGAAATGTGGAGGGATGGATTCAGAGTTGGGAAGCCACTCAAGCGGCCAGTAAACATAATCAAAGAAAAGCCACCTTTTACAACTAAGAAGATAAAGTGTATGGCTTTCTTTAGTTTTTAGTACCTTTGTCAATTGTGAAAAACAATATATTTTCTCCTACATTATTGTCTGCCTAAAGCTTTAGCTGTGTCAGATTTCATCTATCTTTTCTTTCTCTGATAACAGATATTCTGGGCCCATATTCTTCCTGTGAACCCAGGGACTGATGAGACCTGGGCTGGGACACACTGTTTCAAGAGGTCCATGTTCTTTTGTCCCGGGGTCCTGGTTCTTTTCTGCCAGAGTAGCTCAAATGCCTGTGTGAAACATACTCTTGAAGATATTTCTCTCTTAATCTCAATGTCTGTAGGGAAAATAACAGCAGCAGCAATAGGAAGAAAATGAAAACAGAACATTTGATGCAATGCAGCAGCATGAGCAAAGAGTTTGTTTTTCCAAAGTCTGACAATAACCTCACCTAGGAGAGCCAAGCATTGCAGGACATTCACGTGAACCCAAGACTGTAATCTGTTTGTTACTTGATGATGAGGATAAAGGAAAGGGGACATTCTGGAACCAGCACCCAGGGACCCACTGGGTCTTGGTGGGACGGGGCTGAAGATGGACAAGACGGTTGGTGGCACCTCCCAAAGGAACAGTACAGATGCCCCATCTGTGGTCTACATAAAAAGAAACAATCTTAAAGAATTTGTAATTTGTTAAATTGAAGAATGATTAGAAATGTTATCCCGGCAGGAGGGGGGATCATTCTTCATAGCCCCATGAAGCTAAAATACAGAGTTGGCAAAAGATGACACAGGATAGCTTGGGATTTTGAATAAAATAATTTTGGATTTAGACTTTCACCATTATATATTGGCTTTGTGACCCTCAGTCAGTATCTGCTTCACAGGATCACTGTAAAGATTAAATAAGATGATATTGGAAACTGTTTCATATCTCCATCATAAATGGTACATGCCTGGCACACAGAAGGTTCTCAAACAAGAGCACCTATTACTTTATTATTATTATAAATCTGTATTTTATACCTTAACCCTGTCCTTATTCATCTGAGTAGTTTGTGCAAAAGAAAGCAAGAAGTTGGTGGCTTCACCATTAAATGAGGTAATGTTTTGAAAGTGCTGGCACAGTGCTGGGGATCATCCCAAATCTAGCAGGATGAAGTGACTTGTTTTCGGTCCCAGAGATACTTCACTAAGAGATTCCCAAAATGGAAACTCAGAGCAAGGGATTTCCTAGAGTGTTTTCCAATTCACTATGCTTCCAGAGTAGGGATCAGAGAATCAGAATAGGGGTATTTTTCCCCTTGAGAAGCTGTAAGAGGCAGCTTCTTAGGCTCTGATCTTTTACATAGAGCTCCTAGAAGCTCTAATGAGAATGGCGCCTTCTTGACCTGCTTTATGGCTTATTTCACGCAGTGAGGGACATACTGATCCCTGCGGTGCTGGTAGAAGCAAAACAAATAAGTAAACTTTTCTTCAATGTCTGCCCCCAAAACTGTGCCACTCCACTGGGAAACAGTGAGGGAGAGGTTTAGTTTCCACTAAGCCACCCTTCTCCATCACCGAAGAGCCCAATTGTATTTAATTTCTAAAATAAGCTGCACTGCTTCCCAGTAAGTTGGCAATTTGCTTTCTAATTACATATCAGGGTCTTTTAAGGAGCTGTGGCCTCTTTTCTTTGGGGAGTTAGTGCCTTCAGAGTCCTGGCTACCAGGCCTTCCCATCTTTATGGAGCCCCCATACCTAGTGGGCATCTGTGTCTGCTCCTGTTAGGTCTCGCAAATCCTCATCCACTTCCCGTGATTAGATAGAGACCAAATGTCTCCTACCCTAAACAAATGCCCCCTGCTGAGGCTCCCAAAAAGAAGACTCAGTTCCCACAAGTGTTTATTTGCTCAAGACCCACTTTAGGGCCCCTGATCTAAGCCATTTTCATTATTTATGCTTTAAAAATGAGGACAGGGAATTTGTTTGTTTGTTTGTTTTTTAATTTCTAATCAATTTGTACTGGACATAGTATTAACGTTTAGCTTGAAAAGCTTACTCTACCAGACACTGAAGTCAGATGTTACCAGTATAAAGATTGTCAGGGCAAGCCACCAAAAAGAAAATGTCAGACACAAAAATGAGGGTGTGAAAGGCTGACATTGTTAAAATTTTATGGCAACCTTCATTGTTCACCAAATCCTAAGAAATATAGCCTAATTTTTTTTTAATTTTGTAGGAACAGTGCAATAATTCCTGCGGAAACAATAATTGTGAATGATTCACCTCTGTCAGAAGAAGAATAGCTTTTAAATCCACTGGAATATAGATATCACAGCACCCAGTCTTGTAGTCAAGCAACAAATCATGACCCAAATTGCGAGGAATCTTTATTTTAAGTATTCCATTTATAAAACACCTCAATTATGATAAAAAAAAAAAATCACAGGACTCTCAGTTTGCACAGTTCAAAAGCAAGGGAACTCAGTGTCTCGTTTTGTTCTTGGATAAAAATAGTCAAATGAATTACAGTGAAGGACAAAGAAAATGGTTTCATCCCAAGACCAGCACTGCTAACACAGTAACACAATCAAAGCATAATGACCACTTCTCCAGAGTCAGACATTAACATAATAGTTCCATTGACTAAGGGAATGCTCTTGGCACACAGGCACTGTCCTTAGGCTTGCCATCATTAAATCCCTTCAGGGTCCTTCAGAGTAGCAGAAACTGGGGATCAGAAAGAGTAGACACTCTGCCCAGTTAGCAGAGAGGAACTGATCTGATTCTAAAAGTCCTCAGACTTTACACAAACATTTTCCAAATGAGTAAATGCTATAGTAGAAAACCCTCAGGTAAAATGCTTACCATAGACAAAAATATCATGCCTTACTGTGGGGTAGAACCAGGAAGAATAGGAAATTAGTCCTATTCCTATAATAGGAATAACATTTTCTTACATATTTCTCAAGTGAGATATGTTCTTTGCATCCAGATCAATTTCATGAACAAGGACAGAAACATCACACATCATGGATGGAAGTGAGAATAATTGTTTTCCTCTCTGTGTGCTGGTGATCATGGCTTATCTTACACAGGCACAAACACCCATCAGTAACTACATTCATATGAAGAAGGGGCAATTTTAGGTTATCTCCATGACCGCAAAAGAACTGGCTCAAAATATTATTCACCTGAGGAAAAGAAATCACTTTCCAAATGTCTTAAAACTACACCCCCCCACACACCTATAAGAAAAACACAGCCCCTGGGGGCAGACTAAACTTTTTACTTTTACATCCATTGCATGGTACCATCTTGCGAAAATTAGATGACTACCTAAAAAACAAACAAATCAAAGCTGACATCCTTCTCCTAAAGTATGGTTGTTGCTGTTGTTTTGATGAGGCAATGGCTTGGATAATGAGACAGGGAGAGGCCACACACTCACACCAGAAAGCGATGACCTAGTGAAATAACAGGAAGTGAGAACAAAGTCAGCTCCTGTGGAAAAAGTACAGCAGCAAAGGGGAACTTTGCCCCTGGGGCTTGCAGACCTGGGCTCCAGTCTTCAGTTCATTCCCACTTTGACTTGGTGGCCTTGCCATCTGACCCTCTTGGCTGACTCCCAGGGATGGGAAAACTCACACTTCATCCCCAAGCTGGAGAGCACTCCAGTGACTGATTTATGGCTCTGTTGTTAGAAAGACAAACAATGACTTGAATGGCTGAGGAGCTGGTGGCTTGCACAATCCCTTGTGGTGACCTCAGAAGTGGAAGAAGGTTCCGGTTTTTACATTCAGTGTTGAATTACCACCACCACTACAAATATAGGAGGGGTGGTGTCCTGCCCTGATGTCAGGCCACTGAGCTATTTCTAAAGGAAGCAAGTCACTCTGGGCTTCACACCCCCTTCTCTTGACCAAGAAGGGGTGACATGCAAAACACAGAGGTGTTAGGACTGGAGGCATCTTTCCTTATTTTTCTCGAATATATCTCTTGCGATTTTCTAGAGGTTTTTTGATTCTTTTTTTAGAGTAAATCTGGCTTTATTTAACCAGGCTCATTCAGTCCTTTCTCAAACTTCAGAAAAAGTGTTAAAAATGTCATCCCCTGTGACTTCTATCCCTGAACTCACCACCTTTCTCACCTCCAAATACCCACCTACCCACAAAAGGAAAAAAACAAAAAACAAACAAAAAAAAACAACGACCTCAACAATACACTGTGACAGGCTCAAGTCCTGAATGTGAGGAGAATTTATAATCACAATATAATATAATAATGATTTATTATCATCAATAATGTAATATTGATGTAAAGGGTCTGAATCTGTGAAAACCCACTGAGAAAGAGTGTTTAACATGATGTTTTTAGTGACTCCTTTTATTCTAGTTCTTCAGTTTTAAGCTCAAAAGAAAGAAAATTCTAAGAATTCAGATTTAGATTAAAAATCTCTCATACAAGGAAATAGGGGTATTGGAGTGAGGTGAAGGCTATGTTAACTAGTTTGATGTAAGCATTCCAAATTTCATATAAAATCAGCACATTGTACCCCATATATGCATTAATATACAGCTCTGATTTAATAAAAATAAAAAAATTGACAACTATTAAAAAAAAACATAAGGACTTAAAACAAGTGAAGATGTATACCAAACCAATTGTAACAAAAATGCAATGAGAAAAATACTTCTAAAACCCAGGAAAAAATTCAAAAAATAAAAACTACTTTTAAAAGGAAAGCAAAACCAAATCCCCAAATCCACAACATGTATTTCATCTGCCTAATGAATGATTTCAGCATTGTCAGTAGTTTCTAGACACAACTAATTCAGAACAACAGAAATGATTTAAGTAAAGGGGATCAGAATGAATTTTTTTATTTCAACACATCTCTGCTCTATGTGAATTTCCATCCACTGAACCACTTTACTGAACAACCTTTGCTGCTGGGTTGGGGAGAGCAAATTCTTGTATGGTGCTGGTTTTGCCTGAGTTTCTTGCTGATGGCTCAGCATGCATTCATTCTCACAGTCTGTAAGGTGATGGAACAATTCCGGCAGGTGAGGAGGAAGGGAGAGAGCACTCTGACTAGGGCTAAGGAGTGAAGTGCTGGAAGGTATGAGGGCTGGAAAAGGTGAGATGTGCTTGGGACTGTGAGTAGCAGAGTCAGGCTCTTGTAGAAAATGTAGGGACGTGAAGTTTGAACATGTGCTTGGAGGTTAGATTTTAGGACTTCTTTAGTGCTTATTCAGGGGTGGCCTATATCCAGTGTCAGGAAGGAACAGAGCCGTGGTATAAGCTCTGAAATAAATTAGGGATATTTCATTGTCTTAGCTTGCTCACTGTCAGTAATTTATGCCAACGATGCCTACCTTGAGAGAACTAACAGCTTCCATCCACACTCTATCCCTCACCTTTAGACACCATTCCTGCAAAAGGAACGTAGACAAGGGAATCTCTCCACCTCCAGGAGGCAGAACCTGTGGTAGCTGCTGAGGAGGGGCCGTCAGGGCCGCTGGCCACAACGGAACTGTCCAGACAGGTCCAACTCAGCCTCAGTCATGAAAGAGTTCCATGTGGGCACAAATATGTCCTTATCCATGCAGATTCCACACCAGCTCTTTCTCAGAAAGAGGCTATCTACACACACACAGCAGAGCTGAACAGCCAGCGTTGATGGCAGGGTGCCAGAGGGGGAATCCTGTAAAACTCACAAAAACAGATCAAGTTCTCCTATCTAAGACAAAAAGCAAATCCATTTTTTAATAATATAAATGAATATTGGAGAATAAAATACCTAACATGTTTCTGGGTTTTGATTTCTTTTCTTTTGTTTGCTAATGAGTAGGTGTAAAGTATTCTGAATAGTAAAAATACTGAACAAGCGTTTCCTGTGCTTGCTAAGTGAGTGTGGAAACCATAATTTCTGGAAGACACCTAAGGTAGGCTAGGTGAACTGAAAGTAGAATTAGTGTGACTTTTTTCCCTCCTGGAGGAAGGTTGTATATAATAAATGACTCAAAGATTTTAAAAGATGCTTGTCTGGGTCACTAAACATTAATACCCACAGGATATAAGAAAATGTTTTGCCTCAATCTTAAGTAATTATCCTGCATTTACCTCATGTGTCTACGATCTCATTAAGCCTGCGTGAAATACATAATTACAACGCAGGTGAGCTTGCTTTACCAGTGTTAGCATGAACGTCCTGCACCACGTCCCTGGGAGGTCCCCAAGGGCAAGACAGGACATGCACCTCTGCACACCCCACTCCCAGAGCCTGCACCACAGCACACCTTCAACACACCAGGGAGGAATCCAACAGGGAAGAACGTCCTGATCAAGAGTGTCAAGGTCAGTTTCATCTTAAAAGGGGAGAATGGCAGCTACTGGGCCACCAGGCAGACCCCAACATTGCTCCATCTCTATTTTCACCTTATCAGGCTCTTGGGTCAATACCTATCCCCATCCAATTCCCGCTCCATCTAACATGCCAGAGTGACATTCCTGTTATGCTTCTGCTGATGTTTTCTCCTCATATTCAGAATAAAATCAGATTCCTTCACATACCATATAGAATCTTTGCTTTTTGTGATTAAAGAAAATTTCACAGTAGCAGGGCCCTGAGTGAGATGGCACATCCACTTGGCATCAAGTGAGAGGGCAGGACTGTGTGCAGAGGTGGCCTCCTGTGCCAACGGCTTCTAGCAATGGAAAAGTGTGATGCCTAAGAACAGACTAGCAATTGTCACATGGAACTAAATAGGGGAACCTGGGTGCCAGTCATTCGGACAGGAGGAAAGGTACACAAAAAGAAGACTACACCAAAAGGGACTATGGGTTGTGTCACAATGCATCTCAGACTGTATTTCAGTGAGGGCTGTAGGGCTGAAGATCAAGAGCCTATGTACCTTAAGACTTCCCTGCCTTCTTTTTTTTGTGAGACAGAGTCTCAAGCTGTCACCCTGGGTAGAATGCCATGGTGTCATAGCTCACAGCAACCTCCTCCAGCTCTTGGGTTCAAGTGATCCTCTTGCCTTAGTTTTTCTATTTTTGGTAGAGACAGGGGTCTTTCATTTGCTCAGGCTGTTCTCAAACTCGTGAGCTCGGGCAATTCACCCACCTCAGCCTATCAGATTGCTGGGATTACAGGAGTGAGCTACAGTGCCTGGCCCCAGATTTCCCTGCCTTCTTAGGTCATTCCTTCCATATATGACTTCCTAAACACCTGTGCTAATGTGCCGTAATGCCAAAGTGACTTCTCTGCTATCCAAACTGAGGCTCCTATCAGACAATACAGTGACCTATTGCTACCACACAAATGATGGAAACATGAACACACTCTATTGCCCATGGAGACTTTCAGAATATTTTCTCTCCTCTCCACTCAGCTGTCACCCCGTCCTGCAGGTGAAGGGGAAAAGCCCATTCAGGCTTTGCCAAATGACTTCATCTCACTACTAACCTGTGAGGAGGTCCTCACCTCCAGCTCTCTATATCCAACACTTCACGTTCATTGCACATCCCATCTCTTTTCATTTCCACATGGTCTGTTACTAGATATGCTGATAGCATATCACAACTTCTAGATACCCATCTGTGGGAGCACACTCGGAAATACAATATCTTAGACATTTGTTGGAACAACATTTATGCAAAGCTGGTGGGACCTGGCTGTGGAGAGGACACCTTTGTCACAGACACCATGTTCCTGAATTTTGCCTGCTCTGAGCAACATAAGGGTAGGTTGCTTGTATCCTCGTATTGACTTACAATAATACCAAGCCAGGGAGGGGAACTTGAATTTTCCCACATTAAAGCAACACTCATTCATTATCTTGACATTTCTCTGTGAGTCCAGAAAAGCTTGCTCGTGTGGTACCAGCTGAGGGACCCTCACGAGGCTGTAGTTGAAGTGGCTGAGGTCAAGAGAGTCTGGAGGGACCGGAGAGTCCTGCATGGCTTGAGCATATGGTGTGGAGAAGGGACTAGGGAGGGTGTAGTCCTGGGCTGCAAAAGCAAAACCCTCCCCAGATGATGATGCTTTTCAAATGGCAAGAGCTGGTACTCATGCTATGGATACTGGGCCCTCTGAGAGTGGCTCCCCCATGTTGCATCTGAAGAAACAGGTTGCTGGCACTTGTTGCACGAAACTCATCAGAGGTATTGATTTGGACTGAGCTGGGCCCAAACAGACCCAACCAAAATGGAGTTACTCAGGGTAAAGTTTTATGTTTCAAACCAAAACAAAGTTGTTGATCTGACCTTCTGAGAAATAAGGAGGGAGATGATAGCCAAAGCCCCCAAAAGGGCAGTGTTAGCTGGTGTGATAACAAAGTCCCCACTGCTTTAACCCTTACAAGGAAAGTAACATGAAATAATCTCATGTTAACCAATCCAGTTTTTGTATTAAGCCATTTCCTTGTTCCTGTTCAAACTACCCTCTAAAAACATACTTTTCTGCCATGCTCAGTGGAATGCCTACCTGAATCTTTAGGTGAATTGCTAACAATAGCTAACTATATCTTTAAACTCAATTAGTTGAAATTTTGTCTTTGAACACACCACAGAGACATGTGGGGTAGGGATTAGGTAAGGAAGAAGCTGGGGAACATTCAGAGTCCATAAGGATGACTCAGTTGGAAAATACCGGGAACCCAGAGCAGGGGTGAGGAAGGTGCTATAGATCAGAAGGACATGGAGAACAGTGACGCATCACGGACCAGGAAGAGAGGAGGCTTCACCAAGGCAGGCACAAGTGAGCACTGCCCGGGCCCAGCAGCTGCTCTGGGCAACGGTCAGGGCCAGTGTTTCTGAATAGGACTCTTGCTGCCCCTCCCAGGGCAGGCACTGGTGCCCATATCTGCTGCTCCCATAGTCCTTTACCTCCATGGAAGCTCATCTGGTAGAAAGAGTATCTTAGTGATCACTCAAAACATTTCTTCAGAATGTCCTCATAAAAATACATTTGTCTCTGGGAGAAACAATTTAAAATTAGCAAAGTCAATATTTAATTTGGACCTAGTTAGGAAACATGGAATTTTCCATGGAGAATCAGAACTGTCACCAGGATATAGTGAATTGGAACAACAGCCCTGTTTCCTGCATTTTGAGAAGATGGAACTGCTGCACTCTGGGAGTGATTTGGGGCTATAAAGGTAACAGTCATCCTAAAATCTTCTGATCCGACTCAACCCAAACTCCAGGCTACCCTCCACCACCCACCCCTGCACCAGGTTTCTTCCCCCCAAACTCCCTGCTGTGGATTGCCTTTGAAGCTCCCCTTTTTGTTCATATGAGAATGTCTGAGATGTGGAGAACACAGAGTTTTACTTCACCTTTGTCACACAAGTCAGAAATGTCCTTGGACCCTTCCCTACCCTGGTAGCCCAAGACAGCACTGAAAAGACTCACTGACATGGTTGAGAAAAGACAAGCCAGGCACTGTCAAGACCCTCAAAGGGAAAGAACCAGACCCTGCCACGAGTGGGTGTCTCCTTATAGTCAATCTAGCTAAAAGCTTGTAAACTCTGTTGATCTTTCCAAAAAATCAACTCCTGGGTTTCATTGCTTTTCTCTACTATTTTTTTATTCTCTGTTTTATTTATCTATACTCTAATCTTAGTTATTTCCTTCTCTCTGCTGGTTTTGAGGTTAATTTGCTCTTTTTCTAGTTTCTTAAGGTGTACAGCCAGGTTATTTAGTTGAGGTCTTTCTTCTTTTTTAATGTATTCTTTTACAGCTCACAATTTCCCCACAAGCACTGCTTCTAATGCACTCCATTAGTTTTGGTATGTTGTGTTGACTTCCCTCTTTTAACCATAAAAATAATCACACTACACTGGAGACAACAGAAAGCACGAAGCAATACAAGTAGTCATCAAGCTTTTACTTTTCTACTCAGCACAGATGAATCTACTTGTAAGTGCCTTTTTTTTTTTTTTTTTTTTGCCTAAAGGAACAGCTTTTTTTACTGATCAAAATTTTACTATGAAAAGAGACACTGTGGATTTGTTTTGAGAATTTGTGGCATGTAAGAGCAGATCAATAGGAAGCATGGTATAGATGTGAAGTCAATCAATTTGTAGGAATTGTTTCAGAAGTTGGAGAACACACTTTATAGTAACCAGGAAGAATTGGATGAATTTCTGCATTCTATCACCCGGGGCCACTTGCAGTTCCAAATACTATTGCAGGGGTCAAGCCACTATGGCTCTCATCCAAGGCCATCTCTCCAGGCTGCCCAGCACCTCCAAGTCAGCCAGGATCAAAAACTGGCTGTACTTTAGAGACTATCTGCCAGTGTACAGTCTAGGAGCTGGGTGACTTAACAGGTGACCATGAGCCAGTGCTAAACAAAACGGGGCTGACTTTTCCAGGGAGACATCAAACTAATTCCTGGGCCTCCTGCAGTTATGAAAGTTCCCTCTGCCACAGCACATCTCCGCCCAAGAAACTTCCCAGGTGATTTGACTTGGATGCAACTTTGCCCTTCACTTCCAGGCCTCACTTGTTTTGGAATGTTGCTATGCATTATTAAACAGTTGCCACTTTTTGTCCAAGAGGTGGCCGCATTTCAATGGCAATGAAGTAATTCTTGTTTATATGCGAGGTTGCAAAGAGTTTTGGAACCCTTTGGCATGGAAAGCATCTTATAATACATCATTACTTTGTTTTTTGTTTTTTGTTTTTTTTCTACAATAGTCAGAGAGGGATGAGGGCTCTCTCACACCACATACTTTGAAAAGTGATCGGCAATGAGGAGCAACTGCTCATGGGTTCTCTGCTTTTATCCAGTTGGTTGGAGTGCAGCTGAGAATGTCACTTTAGTGGTGAAACAAATTTTAAGGTAATTTCTTAGAATGTGTATCTGATCAGACAAGACCGAAAAAAAAAAAGTGAACTTGAAAAACCATATACATATTCAGCTGCCGGGAGCAGTGAGAATGTGAGTTTGATTCAGGCACGTAGCTGTTGTGGACATCATGGCCTGGTAAGTCCAAGTGATTATGAAAATCAATTTATTTTCTTCAGAACACTGGCCAAAATAATATTGTTAAACTTGGCTCTTTAGTACAAATCAAAAGCTATGAATTGCCTAATCACATATCAAATTTTGAGAGCTCCTTTCTTCCAAGGGAAGAAAATTATTTCACAGGCAGCCGGCCAGGTATTATTAAAATTATTTCACAAAGTGGGAAACTGAAGGGAAAAGAAATTGAGTCATTTGCTCAATATCTTGTCTGAGTCACAGAAAACTTCAGAGAAGAAGCTCTTTCTTCTCACTTTCTACTCATCTATCCCCTTAAAGGCCTATATCCTCAGGCAAAATAGTGCCTTAGCTTTATTTTGAATAAATCCTCAGGGTTAGATCAATTCAAAATTTCATTATGAAGTAACATGGGGAAAAAAGAAAGAAAATATAATACATAAACTAATCAATAATTGGCAGATTAAGCTCTTGATAAAATAGAACTGAAATGATCTCCTAGAAATCAATAGAAAACAGCATCATAAGAGAGAAATTTCTTCCAGTGTTAGAGCAAATCACTTCCCCTCTCAGTCCGTCAGAGCGGGGCCAGTGCCCTGACTTGGCATTTTCAAAAATTCCTTAATCTGCATCCTCTTCTTCAGAGCATAAATGTGTATAGTCTTCCTAACAAAGTTAAGAAGAATGCTTCTGAATTCCTTCAAAGCCAAGAATAGATACCTATTTTTAAAGATTGCCACAACATTGGTGAGCTTAAGCGTGTGTTCCATTTAATGCAAGAAAAGGTATTAAGCAAAATACATCAGCCAAAAAAGTTTTTCCAAGCAATTAACAAATGGTTACTTCTGCATATAACTGATATGCTACTTCCTTATCACATCTCAATATTGCTTACCCTCATGCACCACTCTGAAAGCTGCAATTTGAGAGTTCTCAAACCAAACGTTGGGTTCATGCCAATACACAAACTTTATATTTGCTTAGCAAACATCAACGGGTGAACAATGTGTTGTCATTCCCTGACCTTACAAGAAGGTTAAATATAAAGTAACCACCTTGGTTACCATTTAGAATGACAGCATTGAAGCAATTTATCCCTTGGCCTAGATTCTTTCCCTCTTTGTCCAAAAGGGAGCAGCCTGCTGCTTGCACGGGGTGGGCGTTCAGTACATATTTATTGCAGCAAATGTGAAGAAAGAAGGCAGGACGGGGCTCCAAACACAGAAAATCAGATTTGGGTGCTGGCAAGCTTGCTGGCAGCCAGGTGGGTGGCCTGAGCTTGGCACTTACCCTTCCTGACCTTCAATCTGGTTAAGGAAGAGCAAATGATTGTCAATGTCTTCTCCTAAAGTCCAGGATTCAAAGGCAAAAAGCCAAAGCTTCTTTGCTACCTAAACTGCAGTCCTGGCCCCTCTAAGCCAACTCTGCATCCCCCTTGCCTCCCCTGGTGCAGGCTGACCCACTTGTTATCTCTAACATGACATGTTCAAACCTGTGGCCTCCCTCTCCCTGAATTGTCTTGCCTACTCTCGGCTGTGACTCAGGTCTTCTTTAGGGACACGGTCCACTCACACTCCCTGTGAGTGTATCTCTTACTCCATGAGCACCCTAAGTACCCCTGTCCCAGCCTCAGGCACCCTGCCATAAACTGTCTCCCCAATCCTCCTCCTAGATGAACAGGCAGCTGTCCCACAGTGCCAAGGCATATGATAATATGGCACCCACTTCCTTAGACTTCTTCATGTTGCAATATGCAACCACCCTAGGAGGTAGATACAATTACAAATTACAAGCATACTAGACAAGGAAACTAAGGTGGACAAAAGAACTTACCTAAGCTTTCCAGAGGCAATAAGCAGCAGAGTTGGAATCCGAATTCAGCTATGTGCCTTAAAGGGAGGGCTCATGCCATCCACACCTTCTCTCATGGACCCACAATATGAGTCTATAAGGTTCTACATTCCCCCCCCTGCCCACAGCCAGTGGACCTCTCTGAGCATCAGTGCCATTCTGATAACTCTACTAATCCTGCACTGCCTTGTCCTGCAACTGCCTGACCCCCCTACAATCCCCATATCCTTCAGATGACAACAGATCCCAGGAATCCTCACCTCCACCACTATCTTGCACTTAATAGGCATGAAGTAAGTGACTATTTCTTGAGTATAAAAAGGGATAAATGAGACTTTATTTTTTTAATTTCATATTAATATGAGGATACAACTGATTAGGTTACAATGTTTGTTTGTTAGGTAAGGTCCCTGTTGTAGTTGTGCCCCTCACCCAGGAGTTGTACTTTGCACCCTTACATTGTGCCCATTTGGTGAGAACACACCAATCCCCCTCCCTCCTCCTCTCACTCCCTTCTCCCCATTACTGCCCTCTCATTGTATTTTTCTCTCGTGTGGGTGTATTTTGTTTGTCTACTGGTTTGATATTAGTATTGAGTATTTTGGATACTAGCTTTTCTGTTCTTGTGATACTTTACTAAGTAGGATATTCTCCAACTCCACCCAGGTTAATAGAAAAGATGTAAAGTCTCCATCATTTTTATGGATGAATAGTTTTCCATGGTATATATTTATCACAGTTTATTAATCCATTCATGTGCTAATGGGCAATCGAGTTGATTCCCCATCTTGGCAATTATGAATTGAGCTGCAATAAACATTCTAGTGTGAATGTCCTCATAATGAAATTATTTTTTTTCCTTCTGGGTATATATACCTAGTACTGGGATTGCAGGATCAAATGGAAGGACTACATTTAGTTCTTTGAGGATTCTTCGTACATCTTTCCAGAGAGACCATGTTGGTTTGCAATCCCCCTATAGTTTAAAAGTGTTCCCTTCTCTCCACATCTGTGCCAAGCATCTCCAGCTTTGGGACTTTGTGATATGGGCTATTCTGACACGTGGGTTATGTGATATCTCAGGGTGGTTTTGATTTGCATTTCTCTGATTAGTAGGGACAATGAGCATTTTTTCATATGTTTGGTTGGACATTCATGTGGCTTTTTCAGAGACAGTTCTGTTCCTGTTTCTTGCTCAGGGATAGATGAGGTTGTTTGCCCTGCTTTTTTTGTTAATTAATTTGAATTCTCTGCAGATTCTAGTTATCAACCCTTTGTCAGATTCATAACATGAAAATATCTTTTCCCTTTCTGAAGATTGTCTATTTGCTTTAATTGTTATGTCCTTAGATTTGCAGAAACGATTTAGCATAATTAAGTCCTATTTATTTATTTTTGTTGTCGTGGAGGTTGCCAATGAAGTCTTCTTCATAAAATCTTTCCCCAGGTCAATATCATCAAAAGTTTTTCCCATGCTTTCTTCTAGGATTTTTGTCTTTTCGTGACTTAGATTTAAATTTTTTATGTATCGTGAGTCAATTTTTTAAGTGGTGAAAAGTGTAGGTGCAGTTTCAGTTGTTTACATGTGGTTATATAGTTCTCCTAGCACCATTTATTGAATAGGGAA
This sequence comes from Perodicticus potto, assembly GCA_963574655.1. NCBI lineage: Eukaryota > Metazoa > Chordata > Mammalia > Primates > Lorisidae > Perodicticus > Perodicticus potto. The sequence continues at coordinate 22,451 of CAUYRH010070536.1, forward strand.
TCTTTTCCCCAGTGTATGATTTTTTTAGGTTTATCAAAGATCAGATGGTAATACATAGCTGGGTTCATCTCTAGGTTTTCCATTCTGTTCCATAGATCTATGTCTCTATTTTTGTGCCCATGCCATGCTGTTTTCATCACTATGGACTTTTAATATAATCTGAAGTCTGGTAAAGTGATGCCTCCAGATTTCTTTTTATTTCTAAGAATTTTCTGTGCCAAACAAGATTTTTCTTGGTTCTGTACAAAACAAAGCACTATTTTTTCCAGTTCTTCAAAGTATGATGTTGCTATTTTAATTGAGGATTACATTAAATCTGTGGATTATTTTGAGTAGTATAGACATTTTTAACAATTTTGATGCTTTCCAGCCAACAGAATGGTATGTTCTTGCATTTGTTAATGTCTTCTGCTAATTCTTTTGTTAGAGTTTCATAATTCTCTTTGTAAATATTCTTCCCCTCCCCCTTTTAAGATAGATAACCAGGCATTTCATTTTCTTTGAAGCTACTCCAAAGAGTATTATGTCCTTGATTTAATTCTCAACTTGACTGTTATTGACGTATACAAAGGCTTCAAATTTATGAACAGTGATTTTATACCCCGAGATGTTACTGTATTTCTTAATCATTTCCAAGAGTCTTGTGGTTGAGTCTCTGGAGTCTTCAACATATAAGTCATCAACAAAGAGTAAGAATTTTACCTCTTCTGCCCCCAGTTAGATGCCCTTAATATCCTTCTCTTGCCTGATTGTATTGGCTAGAATTTCCAAAACTATGTTTAATAGTAGTGGTGATAGTGGGCATCCTTGTCTGGTTCCAGTTCTTACTGGAAATGTTTTCAATTTAATTTCATTCAATATTATAGTGGCTGTGAGTTTGTCATACATTACTTCTGTCAGTTTAAGAAATGTGCCATCTATGCCTATTTTCTTAGATGTTCTTGTTAGAAAAGGATGCTGAATTTTATCAAATACTTTTTCTGCATTTATTGAGAGGATCATATGGTCTTTGTTTTTGCTTCTATTTATGTGGTGAATTACATTTATGGATTTGCATATGTTAAGCCAATTTGCATCCCTGGGTTGAAGCCTATTTGATCATGACATATAATTTTTTTAATGTATAGTTGTCATCTATTTGCTAAGATTTTATTATCCATAGTTCTCCTTTGTAGTTGAGTTCTTTCCTGGTGTTTGTATCAGAATAAAATTTGCTTCATAGAATGTGTTGGGGAGGGTTCCTTCCTTCTCAATATTTGGAACAGGTTTTGCAGTATAGGTACAAGCTCCTCTTTGAAGGTTTGATAGAATTCTGGTGTAAGGCTATCTAGTCCATGGCTTTATTTGTTAGGAATTTTTCTTTCCTTTTTTTTTTTTTTATTTTCCTAGGCTTTCACATTTGTTGACTTTTATTCTCAATTTCTTTTTCAATACAATTTACAACCTTATCCCCATTTCCAGTCTGATTATACAAATGCTAAGTCGCAGAAAGGTTTGGAATAAATACTTCAAAAAAAAAAAAAGGCAAAGCTGTGAAACTAAGTTGCATGCAAAAGGTTCTATGAGGGTGGGGGAAATGTCTGAGAAGTGGAAGAGAAGAACAATGCAATTGGAAGGTTTCAGCTAGAGTTCTTTCAGTCATCTTTGTCTTTTGCTCCGTGCTTAAGGATGCATGTGAACTCAATGTAATTAAAATTCCCCTTTTTGTCAATAAGTGCTTCTCTGTACAGCTCATCCACTTCCTCATCTGTAAACTGATCTCCCATGGTTGTCAGCAGCTCTCTCAGGTAATCTTCCTGAATGGTTCCTATTGCTTCTTCATCAGAGCAGGCAAAAGCATTTCTGATGACATCTTCTGGATCTGTGCCATTTAACTTCTCACCAAACATTGTGAGGAACATGGTAAAATTGATGGGGCCTGGAGCCTCACTCATCATGGCTTCAAGGTATGCATCAGTCGGATTCTTCCCTAGGGAGGCAAGCATATCATGCAAATCTTCCTTGTCAATGAAACCATCTGTGCTCTGATCAATCATGTTGAAGGCCTCTTTGAACTCCTGAATCTGTGACTGGTCAAACATGGCAAACACGTTGGAGGTCGCACGCTGAGGGCGCTTCTTAGTGGTTTTGGTCTTTGTCCTTTTACTAGCCATGGTGGTGGTTAAATCCTAATTAGGAAAGGAAACACAGAAAAACCAAATCAGCAACTAAGATCACTTAAGTTTGAATGATTAACGAAAGTAACAATCAATGTTCTTGACATGTTTGAGCTACCCAGAGATGAACCTTTAGCAGGTCAACAGCACTTGATAAAAATCTTTCTTAACTAACCATTATTCACAGCATCAAACTAAAAGAGAAAAATCAGACCCATGCTTTGAGTTCACTTACCCTTATAATTATAACATTTTACACAGGATACATCATTAATTTCAAATTCCAAACTACAACATTAATTCAAAGCTCTCAGTATATAAACCAGATTACATACCCCCAGTGCTGCTTTACAGCCTAACAACAAGTGATAACCAAATCTGCCAGTTTAATAATAAAAAAGACAAGCAGCGAAAAACTTAAGTACTTGGGAAAAGTGCCAGGCTCTACACTTAGTACCATAGGAGTATTGAGGAATACTAATTCTTTGAGAGGTCCACTGTTCTGCTGACCTCACCTGACCTAGCTAGGTCATCCTACGATGGCCAATAAGGCGAAGAAGTAGGAAGGAGGAATTGAGGGAGAACAGTCTTCATCTCCCAATCTCTACTGCTAAATATTGTTCTTCCACATCTAACTAACATTTCTTAGCCTACAATGACTTCTGGCTGGGCTTAAAGTACTTCAACCAACCTTTGCTGAAAGGCTAAGGGAAAAGTATAAAAAATGGAAGTTAATTCATCTATAGTTTGTAGACACTGCTCTCTATCCAAACTAGCTTCTTGTATTACAGTGACACTAAACACTTGAAGTTCCTAAGACTGCTGAAGAGAAATCAGAGCAGAAGTTTTTAAGGCAATTTAGTTTTACCAGCTTTAGAAAACATCTTAAGAGATGTAGAAACTACCTCAGCAACCACAATAACTTACATTACCCCTGTAAAATTTAAGTTAAAAATAAAACAAATGTCTAACAATGCCTAAAATGAAAAGGCAATCTTACTTGCAATGCCCAATCTTTAAAAGACTGTAACAAGTTAAAGTTAAAAATCACACCATCAACAGATAATAAAATTCTCCCGTACCATCCTTCAGAGCTGTGGAGGAGATGGTAGTCTGCAAAACTTCTAAGCACCACCAGAGTAAGGCACTGTACTGAGTTATATTCTTCCTGGCAGGTCTAAAATAGGCACTACTGATTTCACTGTGACCAGGATAACAATTTTAATGCTTACGTTCTGAAAACAACATGTAGCTATGATGTGGCCTAACACTATGCTGCTGTTCTAAAAATAAGTCTGTGGACTGCAAAGAATGAACTCCTACCTAGATCTCAGCACTCCACAGTGACCCTAAGAATGTAACGTTTCCTATACGTTTAAAGTTATTTCTTACTTTTTTTCCTTTATCATAACTACATCACCCAGACTACATATGATGATGAAAATAATTTAGAAAAAGCTCTGCCTCAAATTTTTCTAAGCCAAATTGGTTTTCAGATTTTAGTAGGAAATTTCACAAAGAGTAATCACAAATTCCAGCCCATCCAATGTAACACTCTATGGTAATCCACTGGAATGTGTTGTTGGAAAGATACACCCTACACGGCACAGAAGTTAGGATATATCCTCGCCCCAAATTTCCTAAACTAATCGTCTTTCAGGAGGTTGTCTTTCATGATTTATTTAAGACATTCACCAATGAAATTTTCATTCTGTAACATTATTCGATGTAACACCTTTGGGGGGTAGTAAATTGTGTTATTATCTAAATTACTTAGTTATACTTTTCTCCTCTATCATAAATGTCCTAAAAACAAGGAGTTATGAAGTATATTATTCCTCCATCTCTTAAATGAACTCAGGGACTTGGGGTGCATGATAGAAACCCAATGAGGGGTACATTTACTAGTCTCTCTCTCCTGAATATGTTAGGCATGTCATGCCTGTGTAAGCCAAAGGACATCTTTAAATATAGTCTGTTTGAGGTGACAACATTTTCTTCCCCTAACATGCAGCAATGTCAGCTATTTAAAGAACAAAGAAACTGATGAGCATAATAGGTCAAATGGCTGACACAAGTGATTTTTAAATCTACAAAATCTCCTATTACTAAATTTGGTGGTGGGTCCTCTGATACCTTTCCAATATGCTTAGTTTTGCCTGTCAAGTAATAGATGTTTTTTGAATTCTGATGAATTTTCTATTCTTTTAATCATGCATTTTTAACATTTGTAAATCCATTATAAAATAGTACTTAAAAGTTTAAAAAAAGGTGTGGCTGGGGGGGAGGGGTCAGTACTGCCAATGGTCTCATATAGAACTCTTCTGTACTTCATCTTATCAAAAAGTGTGATCAGTTAACTACATTAACATGTATCAAACGCCATTACTGTTGAATATTAGTTAGAAATGTAAGGCATGTGTCCTATCTTCAAGGAGCTTAAAATATAGTTGGGAGGCAACTATAATGAAATGAGATAATTGCTTCAACTTATGAAATGAGTCATAGTTTTCATTTCAGAGGCGTGACTCTAAAGTTAAAACAATGTGTGACAATAATGAAAAATAACTCCTAAGATGGAATGCGATTATCAAATGCTGAGTTCAGAAAAGACCACTATGAATAGTTAAAAGATTGGGGGTGTGGGAAGACCCTGAAAAACCTCATGTGGTATCTATCATTTAGTCACTGTAAGACACCATTAGAATCAAGCGATTTAGGTGTTAGGCTTAATTCTAACAAATTTAGTTAATTCTATCAAAAACTGATAATGTGATGTTGGGCAAGTTATGATCTGGGTCTTTATTTTTTCGAGGAGGCTGGATTCTGACCTGTGAGTTTATCTCCCACCAGAAATCTGCAGCCTTTCAGCAATAAAGATTTCAGCTTCACATTCATTTTTCCAAAATAAGGCAACTGTGGTTTATTTTTAATTAACACATCAAAAGTATAGGCAGAATAAACACTGGTGGAGGAAGTGAAATCAGAGCCAGTGCTATGATCTCAAGGAGCAGATCATTTTTGATACTCTCAATGTCCTCTTGGTTGGGTTACTGTCCATTTGACCTTCCCTCGAGAAAGTGTGAGGCTGTTGACTCTTCGTGTAACAAGCCTTCAGGAAATGCACAGCTCTTGTGTTAAGTTTAGAAAAGCTACGGTAAAATAAAATTTAAAATATTTCCTACATCAGTGTAAATATTCTTTAAGATGGGAAACTCTCCAAGTAAACACCTAAGATTTCCAAATTATGAGGCTCCTCAATCATAATGTTGAGTGTTTACTTGTGAAGGATTTAATGAAAGATCTTTGGTGTGAAGGGGTTTTGGTTGTACTGAACTTGAAAGGAGGGAGACTTACAAAGCCCGGTTTTGCAAAATACATGAGGATTTCAGATGCATGAGAAAGTGAATGCAAGGTAGTCACAAAGATTCAATTTACAGACCGAAAGAAGCATAACCTTTTAATTCAGGGGAAGGGAGTGTGGATAGCAATGAATTTGTGATTTTATGTTTAGCTCGATGAAATAGGAAAATCATTAAGAGCTATAACAAAAGGAGGAATACAAACCATGGAATGAAGATGTTAGACTGGTTTAGGAAGTGGGAGAAGCAGAAGACATGAATCCTCACAGATTTCTCCCCACACACTATGAGCAACCAGATTTTTCAAAGTCTCTAGAAACTGGTGGTTTCATTATAAAACGGCACTAATCCTTGAGTCCAGCAGTTTTAGCGTGGTAATAAATGTAAAATAATCTGGAAACTTTTTTTACAGGGCATTAATTTGATAATTTTCTAAGGACTATAATATATTCTTTAATTTAAAAACTCCCATCTGAGAAAACACTGCACAGTGTGACCTAATCTTGCATCCCATTTAATCAATGTGCTTTTAAAAAACCGAAGTATAAGTAATTTCTGGTGCTGACTACGGTTTTTAAAAAGTGTATTTTCAAATTGATGCTTCCTCTCCAACTACAGCAGGTTGCCATTTCTTACTCAAACTTCCTGTTGAAGGTAGGTTTAGTTTATCTCAGACTGCCACACCCAAAAAGTTCCTTACCACTTGACAAAGACCAATTAGTTGTAAGGATTGACAAAAGCCTTGCTTTTGAAAACAAAATGCTACTCTAACTAACGTTTATCAATGGGCTTCCATAAAGCTACTATCAGTAATTTTAAGAAATATTCGCATTCTTCAATTTTAGATACAAAATTTTGCACTGAAGATTTCAGTTAAAATCTCAACCGAACCCATTGGTCTCTAAAGAATTAATATATACTCTCATATACCTCTTAAACTACTTTAGAAGAAAAAATTGGGCGAATTGACTGAGCCCAAAGTCTCCACCCAAAAAAGACGAGGTACTGTATTTGCGGAGTTCTTTCTTAAGCTGCAAAACTAAACCCCACATTCCTTTTTGTCCAAGTTATCACTAAAAGAAAACGTTCTCATCAAACGACTGGATGCGGAGCTGAGAAACTTCCAAATTTAAGTTGGTTATTCCCACTAAAGGCAGCCACACAACTGCAACGACAGCTGCAGCGGGGGGGAATACTGGGCTAAGGACTTTGCTTTGCAAACTCTCTTGAATCGAGCAAGTTCACGTTAGAAACTAAACATAGTATCGGAGTCAGCTCTGCAGGGCTGCTCGGGTTTCGCGGGCCCGGCAGTCTCCCAAGCTCAAGGCGCCAGCGAGTTAAGCCACATCCTCGAGCTCCACGTTTGGCCCAGGAGCGAATCTCGCGTCTGGGCCACTTGCGGCCGTGGCCTTGGGTCTCAGAGCTGGCCCTGGGCTCGGCAGTGGGGACCCGGCCGTACACCTGCCCAGGGGGGCTCCTGGCGCCGGGAGCCCGCTGCCCTCCCAGCCGCCTGGCGAAGATGGGCCCCCGGGGTGAGTCTCCCGTGCCCGACCGCGACCACCACTCACCCTGCACGGCCACGAGAACCCGAGCACTTCAGCGACACCCTCGCAGCCGCTTTCACCAGCCTTCCCCGCGGGAGCCGCCGAAAACCAACACTTCCGCCCTGCGCCGGGCCAACCGGAAGGAAGGCTGACCACCATTCTCGGCTGCAGCGGGGGCCCTGTCTAAATGAAAGAGGGGCAGGGAGGGAAGTTACTAGTGTGGTCAGCGGGCGCGGTACTGACCACGTGCACTGGGAGGAAGTGTAAAGCCGGCGACTTAGAACATAGAGAGGTATAGGATGGTTCCTCGGGTCACGCAGCTGATTCTCCGTCTTTTGGGTAACTCTTCTTGCCGTGTACAAAGCTTCCCCCCTTCCTTTCCGCAGATGGTTGCGTCCGTCTTGTAGCTTGGCTTCGGCACCTTCCAGCGCACAGCAAGGGGCGGGGCCGGTTAGCCCAAGTCCAAGTAGGGAAATGGCTAAGCGGGCTGCGGACCCACGTGACTGGATGTTGCCCCGCCCCCAGCGTGCAGCGCCTGCCGCCGGGCACTAGTGCTCCTGCGCAAGATGCCCCGCGCAGTGTCTGGTTGTCTACCGGAGCTGAACGCCCCACCTGGGAGTGAACTTTGTGCAAGTGATTTTCTCTCTCTGTGCAGTGTTACGTTATGAGGAGCCCCTGCCTTTCCACGGGAAGAAAACTAGTGAAGTCCTAAGGGTCCTCAGTCAAGCTCCCACTATCCTTTTGGCCTGGACGGCTTTCCCTAGGTCACGAGCGGCCAAATTTTGCTATTACTTCCCCTGCCAGAGGCCCTTGGGCGCCTCCTGCGCCCACCTCTGTGGTGGACTAACTCTTCTAAGAAGTCTCCTCTTCCCCTGTCAGACTCCCTTGGGCGCTGACGGACCTGGCAGACGGGCGCCTCCTGCGCCCACCTCTGTGGTGGACTAACTCTTCTAAGAAGTTTCCTCTTCCCCCTGCCAGACGCCCTTGGGCGCTGACGGACCTGGCAACCGGGTGCCTCCTGCGCCCACCTCTGTGGTTGACTAACTCTTCTAAGAAGTCTCCTCTTCCCCCTGCCAGACGCCCTTGGGCGCTGACGGACCAGGCCGCCGGGCGCCTCCTGCGCCCACCTCTCTGCTTAGGGCTTGCGGTTTGGTGAGACGAGGCGTAAAAAATTGGATCTGGTCTGTTTTCCTTGCCTAGATCCTGTTGAAGGAAAAGAAAAGGCCCTCCCCGATTTTATCTTTTTCCTTTTTCCCTGTCTGATGAGAAGACCATTGTTCCGGCTTCCTCAGCTCCCTGACCTCGTCTCAGAGGCGGGAGGTCGTGGTCCTGGCACTAGTGTCCAGTTCGGCTCCCGTGGCCAGAACAGGTCTGAAGTTCCGGGTGGCTCTGTCATCTTCGCCTTAGTCTGAGCGCTATACAAATGATACATTATCAGTATCTGTGGCTTCTGTCTTCAAAGAGCTCAGTAGCATTTGGTCTATCAACCAGTCGCATATTCCAACGTTAACTTAGAGATAAAGTCACTGTAGAAAAATAATTGCCTTAATTCTGTACGTGCGTGAAACAAAGGTGATTTGTTTTGCAAACTTCTTGATAGTTAGAATTACTTGGAATACTAGTTAATATTAATAATAAATCTGATTGCCTAGGCTGCAACCCACTGATCAGAAACTTAGGGGCAGGTCCTGGGAAGCCATCGATTTAACAGGGGTCTTAAGTGACTGATCAGCGACGGTGGGGTGGAGACGCAGAGCTGGTCGTCAGGCAGGGGCAGGGCAAGCTACAGAACGCTGCACTTTGTGTTCTTGGAGTGCGGCTCGAGTGGCAGTGCCAGCATCTGTAGTGCATAACCACCTCCGCAGGGTGGTGGCCGACCACTGCTAACGTGCAAGGGAAGCTAGATCCCCGTGAGGATATGGGCGGGTCTGTTTTTCCTTTAGCTTGAAGGCAACGTTCTTTTGCTTCTTTAGTGTTAGATAATTGCTTTGTGTTCCTTCCACTCAATCAACAGGTATTAAACAGCGGTTGCACTGCCAAGCCCTGATGAGGGCTGCAGTGTATGCTTTTTGAAACAAAACATAGTTGCTATCTTGGAGATGGGAAAGCGGGGAGCAGAAAGCACACAGAATTATTTTACATACTCTATTGTGCTTTCTCCTCTGGTCTAAAGTAGGAAATCTAGTTCCCCAAACAGCAGTGAGGAAGCATAGCAGAGTTGATCTTTGATATTTATGACCTAAGTCAATGATGATTTTTATATTGATCACTTGCATTTTAAAAATATGTATGTATGTTTGTATTTTAGACACAGGCTCTAGCTCTCTCATCCAGGCCACTGGTGAACAATGGGCAGATTATAGCTCACTGTAACCCCAAACTCGACTCAAATGATCCTCCTGCCTCAGCCTCCCCAACAGCTAGGACTGCAAGTGTACACTACCATGCCTGACTTAGGTTTTACTTTTTATGTAGAGTCTCACTGTGTTGCCCAGGCTGATCTTAAGTTCCTGGCCTCAGGCCATCCTCAGCCTCCTAAAGTGCTAGGATTACAGGTATAAGCACTGCTCCCTACTACAATTTTGATTGCATGTAAGAAACTGTTAAATGTTGAGCCACATGGCTTATGTTCTTGTTTTGCCTACATAAATGAAATTCTAATTCTTCATACTTGAAACACTTATGTTATAACAATTAGCATTAATCCAGGAAAACAGGAGGAGGAGTTCCATTCTTTTAAATGATTAAGGGTGTTTAAATCTGTCTAGAAATTAATTTTAGAGCACCAAGACTCACAAATAGTGTATTGAAAAGACATAGACATTCTATACATATAAAGAATTGTTTTCTTAAACAATTTAATCAAAATTATTTTTAAATTCAGAGTGATAAACAAGAAAAAAGAAATTGTTTGAAATTGAATTAAGGATATTTGGGCCAGATGTGGTGGCTCACGTCTGTAATCCTAGCATTCTGCGGGACAGAGGGGGGTGGATTGCCTGAGCTCATGGGTTTGAGACCAGCCTGAGCAAGAGTGAGACCCCCGCCTCTAAAAATAGCCGGGCATTGTGGTGGGCACCTGTAGTATCAACTATTCAGGAGGCTGAGGCAAGAGAGTAACTTGAGCCCAAGAGTTTGAGGTTGCCTCAAGCTATAATGCCACAGCACTCTACCGAGGGCAACATAGTGAGACTGTCTCAAAAAAAAAAAAAAAAAAAAAAAAAACAATTGAGGAAACTTACTTTCATACTAATAAGTCTGAAAAACTAAGTTCAATAGATAAATGTTTAGAAAACTTAAAATACTAAGGGAGAATAAGATGCAGGAAGAGACAGTATGACTCAAGAAAACCAAAAAAAGAAATAAGAATTACCTCGATAATAACATAGATGGTCAGATAATTAAATTCACAGACTCATCCTAGAAAAAGCGCTACGTACTTCATTGCTGAATCTCACTATGGTTACCTTTGAAGTACTCCCCTTGGGAGGCTATGCCCTGATGCCGGTGCCAAGTCCACCCTCCAAAGCAATTTTGGAACTCTTTCTGTAATGGTCATCAGAGTTGTACCAAAGCCTGACCATTAAGTTCAAGAACTCATCCTAGAGAAAGCACTACATATCTTATTGCTGACTGAATGTTATGACAATCACCTTCGAAGTACTCTCTGTCACATCACCAATTCTGCCCTTTCCTGTATCAAGTTCTCTCTCATCATTCCCATCAACAAGGATTCTGTAATGTTTCTTGTATATGGTGGACCAAATAATGGCTTCCCTCCAAAAGATATCCACATCCTAACTTGTGAAGATGTTAGGTTACATGTCAAAGGAGAATTAAGGTAAAAAAGGAATTAAGGTTGCTAGTGCACTGAGGGGAGGGAGGCTGAAGAGGATTACTAGAGGAAGATGTGACTATAGAAGAATAATCAAAGAGATACAGTATTACTGGCCATTAAGAGGGTGGAAGTGGCCCCAAGCCAAGGAGTGCAAGAGGCCTCTAGAAGCTGGAAAAGGCAAGGAAAGAGATTCTCCCCTAGAGCTTTTGGAAAGGGACGGAGTCCCACCAACACCTTGATTTTAGCCTAGTAAGAACCATGTTGGGTTTCTCACCTACAGAACCATAAAATAATTTAAAATATGTTTTAAGCCACTAAGCTTAGGGTAGTTTATTACAGCAGCAATAGAAAACTAAAATAACATATTACAAACACCAACAACAAAAACCCTCTTTCTGAATGCATTTTCATTCTCTAGCTATTGACCTATTTCTTTGCTCTTTTTTGGAAAACTCTTTGATCACCTGTACTTTCTGGTTCCAATTTTCTCTGTGTCCCAATTTTTTTTTTATTATACTAAAATATACATGACATAAGATTCCCCATCTTAAACATGTTTTAAGTATACAATTTAGTGGCATTTAATACATTCATAATGTTGTGCCACCACCTGGCTCCATTAACTCTTTTGGTCTTGTAAAACTAAAATTCTCTGTCCATTAAATAACTCCCCATTCCCACTGCCCTCCAGGCCCTAGGAACGACCATTCTACTTCCCGTCTCTGTGGTTTTTGACTACATGAGTATTTTATACAAGTTATGGAATCATAGAGTATTCGTCTTCTTATGACTGGCTGACTTCACTGATCATTGCCAACCACGACTCTAGCCAAGACTCTGCCCTCTGCTCCCGACTCACACATCTAAATACTCGACATCTTCATAAGCAGGTCTTAATGAGCACCTACACCCTCAGACTCTGAAATTCATCTTCTAATTTTACCTCTAAAACCTGCTCTTCCCTCTCTTCTCCTCCATCCTTGTTAATGGTAATTCCATCTTTTGAGTTGCTCAAGCCTTTGACTCATCTTTGCCACCGTTGTTTCTTTCATGCCTCTCATCCAATCTCTCAGTCAATCCTAATAGGGGTTTCTGTCTACTTAGTTCATGGAAGTGTCTCCAGGGACTAAAACCATAATTATTACAAGCCGATTGGTGAAGCCCTTCAAAATATACCCAGAATTTGACTAGGCCTAACCACCTCTACTGATACCATCCTATCCAAGTTATTATCATCTCAAGCCTGGATTTTTGCCATAGCCTCTTAACTGGTCTCCTTACTTCCTTGCTCCTCTACAATCTGTTCTCCGCATAGAAGACAGAGTGATTCTTTTAAAACAAAAATTAGATCATGTCATTGCTCTGCCTGACACCCTTCATGGTATCTTATCACCTGTAGAGGAAAAGCTAAACACCATATGAGGCCCAACCTCACCTCTACTTCCTGCCCTCCCCAATCTGCTCAGCCATGTTGATATCCTTAATTTTTCTTGAAGGAGTATTTCCCACCCCAACTACTTTGCATTTGATGTTCCTTCTCATTTCAATGCTCTTTCTTTTAATGTTTTCACTGCTTGCACCGTCAATTCTTTCACGTCTTCATGCAGATAAGTCCGTCGCTGTAAAACCTTCTGTGGTCATTTAAATTCCCATTGCCCATCTTCCACCCCCAGCATTGCACTCCCCTGTTTTGTTTATTTATTTATTTATTTTTTGCAGTTTTTGGCCAGGGCTAGGTTTGAACCCGTGACCTCCGGCATATGGGGCCAGTGTCCTACTCCTTTGAGCCACAGGCGCCATCCCCTTGTTTTATTTTTTTCATCGCACTTATTACCACTTTGTTCATTTTGTTTACTATCTTCCAAACTAAGTGCCATGAAGATTTTGTGGCCTGCTTTGTTTACTAAAGTATCCCGAGGCTGGGAATGATAATTAGCACATTAGAGGCACCCAATACATATGGAAGGAAAACATAGCTGGAAGGCATAGCATAAGAGGGAAGTGTAGGAATAGGAAGCCAACAGGGTACACAGGAACCACATCCCGACAGGCTTCTAGGCCATGCTTCTGAAGGTCAATGGGATACCGCCCATATGTCTTAAGTAGGGGATTAAGATGTTCAGAATTGTATTCTTTTAAAATCTCTCTGGCAATAGTACTGAGGATTAGCAGAGGGTAGGCCTGGCAGAAGGAATCAGGATTGCTGACAGATGGTAAGGCCACTCACAGACATAGAAGACAGGAGAAGAAATAGTTTGGAGGGTGGGGGTGGCAATGGTGAGGAATGGCAGTTGTCGTTTGGGACATTTTGAGATTGTGGATTAGAAGACAGTATTGAGGCCTTTACTAAAACACAGCGCAAAGGGACAAAAGGAAAAAAAAATCAAAGAGCTGTCAGGATCATGACGGCTGTATTAAGATGGTACAGCGTATGTTTAATAGGAAATACAGAACAAGATAAATAGGAGAGTGATGGAAAAAATATTAGAAGAGATAATGACTGAGTTTTCTGGAATTGAAAGAGACTCAAAAATCTTCATTCAGGTAGGAAGTGCACTGTGAACATCAAGCAGGAAAAGTAAAATCGAGACTAAGTCACATCACAGTAAAGCTGTAGAACACCCCACATACAAGAAAAATGATGAAAGCTGCCAGAGCAAAAAGACGGAGTGTCCACAGTGGAGCAATGATCAGGCTGGCGGCAGGCTTTCCTCCAGCAGCATTGTAGGCAGAAGGTTGGGTCAGAGATGCCTTCAAAGTGCCTTGAGAAGCACCACCCGGCCCTGGCACAGCGTGTGTGTGTGTGTGGGGAGGGGGGGCTTGGTGCGCACACACTGACCACTCCCCAGAGAAGCTTGGATGCTGGTCTCTCTAGAATCTTTTGGGTCTAGAGATTGATCTTGCCTCTTATGATTCCTGAGGTAAATTGTGAACTGGGGGTCACAAAATGGATTTCACAATCTTTTAGCATGTCCTGAGTAGACATGTTAACAAAGTAATGCCTTTGGGACATCCGCCACAATTCTAAAGTAAGAGGAATGTCATTTTTAATGTTCTGTTACATTGAAAAATAGTAAATCATTTTGGATTGTCCTCTACTTTTTTATATATGTTTGACTTGCTTCCCAACTAGCTTGTAAATATATTTTACATTACTTTTACAATATCTGAGTAGAAGTTTTTCAATGTATACTTCTTTTTTTTTTAAATATTTTTTAGAGACAGAGTTTCATTTTATTGCCCTCAGTAGAGTTCTGTGGCATCACAGCTCACAGCAACCTCCAGCTTGGGCTTAGGTGATTCTCTTGCCTCAGCCTCCCAAGAAGCTGGGACGACAGGGGCCCGCCACAATGCCTGGCTATTTTTTGTTGCAGTTTAGCTGGGGCCGGGTTTGAACCCGCCACACTCTGTAAATGGGGCCAGTACCCTAACCACTGAGCCACAGGTGCCACCCTCAATGTATATTTCTAATGATAATAAAATTATTAATTATTATTATTTTTCTTTTTTGAGCACTGCCTATGAGCCAGGCTCCCTGCTAAATGTTTTATTCACAATACCTCTCATTAACATTATCTACAATGTAACTACTGTCACCTCCATTTTACAGATGAGGGACCTGAAATTTGAAAGAGGTCAGTGACCAACCCATGGTCAGACAGTGGGTAAGAAGAAAAAGGAATCTGATGCAGGTCTGTATGACTTCAAGCCTGAGGTTTTACCCTCTATGCTGCATTGATTGTAAGCATACTTGCTGTTGATAAGGATGACTGTGGTAATAATTTAAAGCGGAAATATTTACTTGAAGTGTCGACTTTTTTGTTGTCATTTTTGTTGTCATTGTTCATCCCAGTAAACGAGACTCTTCTATGGTCTCTTGCAGACTTTCCAGAAAGGCTTAATTCCTCTGAAATCAGTGCTTTGGGAAAATATCTACCTTGTCAGCCATCTCTAAGTGTATTATGACTTTTGATTCTGAGTTCCTCCTTCCCCTGGATAAATAATGGTAGATGATTTCCATGGGCAGTTTCCATTTCACATGACTTGTCAACATTTGACACATAACACTTCTTTTTCATTGCCCCACAGAGTGCCAATTCAGTAGAGCATGAAAGCATTACCAAGGGCCAAAGAGCCAAAGGTTAGTTTCCTTATTTGATTTTATCAAGTCTTCAGTGTCTACTGTGTGCTACACAATTCATTACTTGCCCCAGGATAAAGAAAGAACCGTGATATTAAGGAGGACATGTTTCCAACAGTGCCTTATTCTATTTGTACTCACAGTATCTCCAGACATGTCATATGTTTTCGATAAAATCTTAGTTAAGACAGTAAACTTTATTTAAGAATGCTTTGCTTGGGCAAACACAGTAGAAAAAACAAGGGAGTTTTAGGAAGTGGTTATATGATGAAAGTGGTCCTGTGTTGAAACTCAGCCAGTTGGATGTTGTTACCAATTTTTTTCATGGTTTGCTACATCCAGAATGAAATTTTCTCAGTACCTAGGTAGTTGAAGTGGCAAGATTAACTATAGACAGGTTAGATCATGTTTGGGTAGATTTGCCCACTAAAAATTATTGTCCAAGGCAGGGGAGAACAATGAATAAAATATTTAATATTCTTTCTATTTTATATTCTTTTCATACAAAATGCTCCATATATCTAGCATGACATTAAAACATTACAAAGGAATGAACTTCTAAACCTCCAAACCAGATAGTACTAAGTATTAAAAACAGGAAAATTGGCTTGGCGCCTGTGGCTCAATGGGCTAAGGCACCAACCATGTACACCTAAGCTGGCGGGTTCTAATCCAGCCCGGGCCCGCCAAACAACAATGATGGCTGCAACCAAAAAATGGCCTGGCATTGTGGCGGGCACCTGTAGTGCCAGCTACTTTGGAGGTAGAGGCAAGAGACTCGCTTGAGCCCAGGAGTTGGAGGTTGCTGTGAGCTGTGATGCCACAGCACTCTATCCAGGGTGACAGCTTGAGGATCTGTCTCAAAAAAAAAAAAACCAAAAAAACAGGAAAATTTTGGCTGGGTGCAGTGGCTCCAACACCTGTAATCGCAGCACTTTGGGAGGCTGAGATGGGAAGATTACTTGAGGTCAGTAGTTTGAGACCAGCCTGAGCAACAGAGGCAACCCATCTCTACAAAAAAACAGAAAAGTTAGCCATGTGCGGTGGCATGCATCTGTTGTTCCAGCCACTTGGGAAGCTCAAGTAGGGAATCACTTGAGCCCAGGAGTTCAAGATTAGAGTGAGCTATCTTCGGGCCATTGCACTCCAGCCTGCTGAGTGACAGGATGAGACCTTGTCTTTAAAGAAACAAACAAACAAAAACTCCAGGAAAATTGGCCAAGGAATGAAAACTGTTAATAGAAGTAGATTTTCCAATAGTGAAAGAAATAATTATTTATTAAATATAGTTGAACAATAGAATATTAAAACCGAGAAAAATAATTTAATCTCTCAGAGTATATGCCACAATTAATTTGGGGTGTGTTACCATTAAGCATACAACTTAAAACATAATAAATTGAATGGAATAGAATTGTATAAATATCATCAGTGGAGAGAGAAATGTAAAATTTTTAAAAAGGCTTTAACTAAGGTATCACTGGTATACATAAACTACACCTATTTAAACTGTATGATGTGACACGTGTTGTCATATGTGTTCACTTGTAAAGCCAACCCTGCGATGAAGGTGACATCCATCACCCCCTTAGTTTTCTCAAGCCCCTTTGTGGCCCATCCCTCCCATGTCTTCCCACTTCTGCCCTGCCCCTGCCCCTGCCCCAGCGACCTCTGACCTGCTTTCTGTTACTATGGTTTGCATGAATGTAAGTTTTGGACTGGTGAAATTTGTGGTTATATGATTGATGTTTCTACTTTTATAAAAGTCAAAATGTAATGAAAAAAAAGCAAGGAAATAAATGAAATGGAAACTTTTGTGATAAATGCAACAATAAAAGCTTAACAGCCAGAATGTAAAAAGTTTAATAGAAGCAATATTTTATTTTGGCTTGCTTATAGCAGGGAACAGAGACACAGTCATGTTAGCTAAAAAATAAAAAGGATACATGTTTTAGCAATATATATAACTGGATCTAACCTGGATAGCTGCTGAAAACAGAGGTAGCTTGAGGGCCTGGCTCGGCTCTGCAGTTTTTCTTTTGTGGGCCAAATGGTTGCTTTCCGATTGCACCTCTGCTTCTCTAAGCACATTTATTTTGCTTATGCTCTACTGACTGTCCCTCTCTGCTAACCTAAATTTGTGGTTTCCTCATAACCTCAGCCTGCCATGAGTTATCCAATTCTAAAGATACTCATTATACTCATGGCCTTCCCTCAATTGAGCCCTTTTGACTTTTGCTCTTTCTATTAAGTATATTCACACTCAGTATTTCCAAATTCAAATTCTCAAGGTAGGAAAATGATTGGCTTGGCTCACCTTTTTGCCCAGGCCATTCACTGTAGGTTGCTGGCTAGGATATACACCAGTTACCTTTGGATCTAAAAACAACCCTCCCCTGTGGTCAGGAAACAGGAGTCACATGGTTCTAGACATCAGCAAGTACTCTGATTAGGACAACTTTCCCTAGGAAGGGTTGTGAGTAGGGCAGGGATTGAGCACTTACCTGTCTAGCAAAGAGAATAGAGCTTTAGAGTCATTTGGAACTGGATTCAAATCCCCAGTTCTATTGTTTACTGGCTGTATGACTTTGGGTAACTTGTCTAACCTCTCTGAACCTTAGTTTTCTCATTTATAACTTGGGGATAATAACTGACTTGGACAGTTTAGGTAAAAAAATAAATAAGCTCTGTGAAGCACTGGTATAGTATCTATTTCAGAGTCAGTAGTTAATGGTAGCTATTTTATTATTGCATTGATGGATTACTAATAATCTCAGGAAAATAATTAATCTCCATGGCAAAGGTCAAAGGATAGTTCACATAGAAGAAAGCCGCATAGTGGTCTCATGTTTTAGGAAATGTCTAGCCTCATAGGGAATTTTTAAGATAAATTTAAAAATACAAATTTGTTTAACAAGTTTGACGAATGTGAGCTATCTCTGTTAAACTTGATGGAGCAATGGGGAAAGAGTACTTTCATAGTTGGTTGTGGGATTACAGGTTAGCTTAATTATTCCAGATAGCAATCTCATAAAACATACCCTTCAATTCAGAACCTTCTGGGAAAATACTTCCCAAGAGGGTAATTCAAAAGGAATATTTCTATTTGTACAAAATATTTATAGCTTTCTTTTTAATCAGGAGACTTTCATCATTTAAAACTACATGAGACCTAAGACATTATATTTTCTCTTGGGTTGCATGTTAAAATCATGTGGGAGCTTTTAATTTAATTAATTAATTAATTTATTTTATTTTATTTTATCTTATTTATTTATTTTTTTTTTGTAGAGACAGAGTCTCACTTTATTGCCCTC